>QWTY01065793.1:0-11358 GCA_008033365.1 Pseudorectes ferrugineus
TCATTAACCAATGAACTTGAAATATGTAAATTAAGAACCAAGGGAATCATAGGTACTCGCCATAACCTAAAAGAGGGAGCTAGACCTCGGTGTCTTTGACACCTGTCCACCAGTGTTCCGACTGGTCTGTGGCAGTGGCTATGGCCACATGCACCGCAACAACAGGGATTGGGGGGTCAGCGACACCCCTGAGAAGCACAAATAACATCATTATCGAGGGCCCAAATGGACACACTGCATCCATCAGACCGTTTGTTATCCTATCAGGGTTCACGCTATGGGGCAGGGACCTGCTTTCTCAATGGGGGACTCAGCCGGTAATCCCATCTCCACCTCAGGATTTTTAGTTGGGGCCACTGAGGAGCACACCACTCCACCTCTTACATGGAAGACAGACAAAGCTGTCTGGACCGACCAGTGGTCTCTCCCAGCTGAAAAGTTGCGCACACTTGAGTCCCTTGTAGAGGAACAGTTAGCCAAGGGCCATCTTGTTCCCACCAATAGCCCCTGGAACTCACCCGTCTTTGTGCTAAAGAAGCCAGGCAAAGACAGGTGGAGGCTGCTCCATGACCTCCAGCGAATTAACGAGGTCATTGAGGATACGGGTCCCCTGCAGCCCAGCATGCCCTCGCCCTCAGCACTCCCCCAACAGTGGAAGCTTGCTATCATAGACAGTAAGGACTGCTTCTTCACTATCCCCCTACACCCACGTGACATCCCCCGGTTTGCATTCTCCATGCCATCCCTGAACCAGCAGGCCCCCATGCACAGGTACCACTGGTGAGTTCTGCCGCAAGGCATGAAGAACTTCCCCACCATCTGTCAGTGGTACGTGGCACATGTGCTGTCCCCAATCAGAAAAGAATTCCCCAAAGCTATCCTACTCCACTATATGGATGACATCTTGATCTGCATACCTGACGACACCTACCTGGACTTGACCCTCAAAGAGACTGTCTGAGCCATCGAAAAGGCAGGGTTTGAAATTCAAACCGAGAAAATCCAGCATACCTGCCCGTGGACTTACCTGGGACTCCGCATCAGTGAAAGAACTGTCGTACCCCAGCAACTCACCATCAAGGACAACCCTGAGACCCTCCGGGATCTTCACCAGCTTTGCAGTTCCAACAGCTGGGTACGTCCTCTGCTGGGTGTTACAACGGAAGACCTTGCACCCCTGTTCAACCTCCTCAAGGGTTGCGAGAACCTAGACTCGCCGCGTACCATCACAGCGGAGGCCCGGGAAGCCACTGGTAAGGTGCAGCTCGCCCTGTCTTCTCAACAGGCCCACCGGACCCTTCCACACCTGCCTTTCAATTTCATTGTTCTAGGTGACACACCTAGATTCTATGGTTTGATCTTTCAGTGGGATGCGGCACAGAGAGACCCTTTGGCCATCATAGAGTGGATCTTTCTGTCGCACCAGCCATCCAAAAGCATCATGACACCACAGGAACAGATGGCCCAATTAATCATGAGGGCCAGAGCTCACCTCCGAACCCTCGCGGGGTGAGATTTTGCATGCATACACCTCTCATTAACAACTGGTAACTTGGAGCATTTGCTCCAGACAAACGAACGCCTCCAGTTCGTTCTGGACAGTTACACAGGCCAAGTTTCAGTCCACAAACCCAAACACAAGTTGTTTAACACAGCATTCAATCTGATTCCAAAATCACTATTAAGCCAAACTCCACTCAAGGCTCTAATAGTTTTTACAGACAGCTCAGGAGCATCCCACAAGTCAGTGATGACTTGGCGGAATCCTCGGACTCAGATGTGGGAATCTGACGTCCAAGTGGTGGAGGGATCCCCGCAAATTGCTGAACTAGCAGCCGTGGTTAGAGCTGCTGCGGTCTGTTGTTTCTGTGGTGGTCTTGCAGCTGCAACCTTCTGGAAAGCGCTGCGGGGTTGCTTAGGGAAAAGGCAGCGATCCCACCTCCCGTAGCCCTTGGCGGGCAGCTTGGCACTGTTTCTCCGGCTGGCTGTCGGCCCCACAACACGGCGGCGATAAAGGAGGAGAGAAGAGGCCTCCACATGGGGGACCACAGGAGCTTTAATCTCACATGGTGACACACAGGTTCCCACAGGCAGAGAGACCACATGGCACCCAGTCTCATACTTTTCTATGGGGACGAGAGGGGGCGGAGAGGATGGTCTCAGGGTACAGGGGCAGTACATGGGTGGAGTTGGAGTACCGGAACCAATAAGGAGAGTTCGAGGGAGTGTCCAGGACTAGGGGCGGGGGAGGGGGAACTATATGGGAAGGGCAGGCATTTAATAAGAACAGGAGTGGGGAAATACAACTCTGCATAGAGCATTTGAGAAATGTCAAGAGCCATTCAATTTAGTTACAGATTCGGCCTATGTAGCTGGTGTGACTATCAGAGCGGAACATGCCCTGTTAAAAGAAGTGGCAAATCCCAAATTATATTAATTACTCTCAAAACTAGTCTACCTTCTCTCTCACTGAGAGCAACCTTATCATGTGATGCATATGAGATCACACACCGATTTGCCAGGACCCATCGCAGAGGGAAACCAGAGAGCTGATGCTCTGGTCATGGCGGTGCACACTCCCAACTTACCTGACACATTCGCACAAGCCAAGTTAAGCCATCAGTTTTTCCACCAAAATGTCCCTGCCCTCATTAGGATGTTTAACATCCATAGAGATCAAGCAATGGCAATTGTAGCGACATACCCTAACTGTCAAAATTATCAGGTACCATCTTTAGGCACAGGGGTAAACCCCCGCAGCCTCAGTGTCTGCCAATTATGGCAGACAGACGTCCCCCAATTTGGGAGGCTAAAATATGTCCATGTTTCGGTAGACACCTTCTCTGGAGCCGTTTTTGCATCTGCCCATGCAGGAGAAAAAGCCGAAGACGTAACAAAGCACTTTCTCCTTGCCTTTTCCACCCTGGGCATGCCTGAAGGAATGAAAACAGACAACGGTCCTGCATATGTGTCCAACAAACTACAAGATTTCTTTAGTCAGTGGGGCATCCAGCACACCACTGGCATACCCCACTCCCCCACAGGACAGTCTATTGTTGAAAGGACCCACCAAACTCTCAAGAGGGTCCTTGACCAACAACGCGGAGGTGCAGAGATTAATTCTCCCGTTGTGAGAATCTGCAAAGCTCTCTTCACAATCAATTTCTTAAACAACTCCTCCTCAGAGCATACCCCCCCGTATTCTGACATTTTACTAATTCGACACAAGCCAAATTAGAAAAACAACTGCCAGTGTTGGTCAAGGATCCAGAGAGCCATCAAATTCAGGGACCCTTTTCACTCATCACCTGGGGGAGGGGATATGCTTGTGTTTCCACACCAGCAGGTTTGAAATGGGTGCTGGGAAAGAATATAAAGCCCTACCTCGGACCACTGACAACAGCTCCTGATGGCACAAGAAACAACACAGAAGACAGTGACACGGAACCCAACAAGGACGAGACAAGTGCCGCCTGCAGGTGACGTCGGCTCAAAGTGACTAGCCACGTGAACATCTAATCTGCACCCCCTCCAGACAGTTCCAGTTTAAAACCCCATGAACCCCTTTGACCTTCCCTCATGAGTTTCCCCACCCAAATGATCCTTTACCCTTCCCATACCCCATACTTACCTTTTTTTGAAAAAAGGGGGATGGAAAAGGGAAATCGATGAAGGGAGAACTAACATTTCTGATTTCATGCATTTTCCACGAGTGATTTGATCTTTCAACAACTTTACCATGATTTTTAACAACTTTGCCTGAGACCCTTACAGAGACACCTACCTCACTTCCCCCACGGAACCGGGCACTTGTCACCCTGCCATCCTCCAGACATCCCTAATCCGAGCAAGTACCTAGAGATGCTGCTGTGGCTACAGGTGCTGTGGCTGACCCAGAAAGGTCCACCGCATCCAGCAGCGCCAGAGGAACTTAGGACTTGTTGGAACTTTGGGGACTCGGGGTAGGGATTGCCTCCGCCTGGGGGCTTTGCGGGCATTTTTGGTTGCTTTGTTATCTTTCCATTGCTTAAATTGTTGCCATGATCCTGGATCCCCGCTGTTAACCCTTTCCCACTCAAAGAAAGTGAAAAAACGGCTCCCACCCTGATTAAGTGGAGGAACCCTTCTTTTAAAACAAGTTAGGGGAAGATGTTGTGGTGCCTTGTTAGAAACTTCCCTCTTCGTCGGTATCCCACTAACCCCTGGTCCTCCCTCCCCTCCCCTCTTCCCCTGGCCCCTGTTATGCCACACAACCTTGCCCCCACCCCCTGTCCCTCAGATTATTGGGTACTGATGCTCTGTCCGCCCCGTCTACCCCTCGGGATAAAACCATGCATGCGCGATTGTTCATTCTTCTTCTGTCTCTGTCCCCCTTTGGGTGCGGTTGTTACGGTTCATGCTGCAGACCTAATAAACACCTCGGAACTGCATGCAAAGAAGCCTTCCTGCCTCTTCATCTCCGGAACACGCAGAGACTTTGTGCGTGAGTGGCTGCTCGTGTCCACCTGCGAGGGTGAGGCCGTGTGCTCGCGTGGGTGCTATCGAGGCACCGCCAAAGCAACTCCTCGAGGGGCGCTGTGGAAAGAACGCGGCTGTGGTCCACCAACCCCGCGCACACCGCGTTACCCTGGGGGGCTCCAGCTGTGTCTCCCACTGTCATCCTTTGCTGTGAGAGAGGAAGAGAAAGCCTGCCTCTGGTCTGGTCCCACCTGTTCCCAGCATTGCCCCAAAGAGAAGGGCAGCACCACCCCCATGGAAGATGATGGGTGCTGCTGGCTGTGCTGCAGTTTATAGGCCCAGAGCCAGCAGAACCAGGGGACAACCTGCAGAGCATCACAGCCAACAGCACTGACCTGAACCCTGACAAATCAGCATTATTCACATTACAAATGCAACTCTAATATTTTATTTTGCACTAGAAGACAGTGGTCCTGGAGAAAATTAAATTAGTTCCAGAGACTGTGATTCCAACATGTAATTTCAAGAGTTTACCTGTGCAACTCACCTGCAGGACATGATATTAGATACTCCTTTGGGAACCCTTTGGGTGCAGTAACATTGCATTTATTGACTCAGTAGTTATGGTCATCTCATTTTTGTTTTGCCTTACTCTGTGACTGAGCTGACAGGATTTTATTGTGCATCAGCACTGAAGCATGACACCATTGATCTCCCAGCTGTGCCAGTATCACTCAGCTCATTTTCCTAGCAAATACTGTAAAAAATTATTTCCGAAACCTATTTTAACCCGCTCATTACCTGCAAAACTGATTGGTCATCTGGGGCCACAGAGCTGCATTTTGTTGTGACACAGCACAGACCAGGCTATCAGTGCCATTTGCTGCACCACCAAAGCAGCTAAAACTAGAGAATTATTAAGTTCTTTTCCATGCAATCAGAGGAATGTCATTTACTGAATTCTTAAAAAAAAAAAAATGCTTTGAGGGGGTCTCAACCTCTGTGTTTTGAGGTTGTGTTTTGGGTCGTGTCCATGATGGAGTAGGTGATAGGTACTGAAGTAATATGAGGGGACATGAATGGATATATTCAAACTTTTATTGCAAAAATTGGCACCTTTCAGTCAAAAGCAAGGAGAAATTAGCAAATGAGTGACGTTAAAGTACAGCCAAGCAAATGCAAGATAAATGTAACAGCATGAAAAGCAGAAAGAAGTAGCACAAAGTGTTGTCTCATTTCTGGGATGAAATGTCATAGAAAGCAAGGAGAGAATATATGAGATGCATATTAAATTATTGCTACAATTACACTTTAGTAATGATGGACAGAGACACTCCTCTAGTATCTTTCTAAATTTATCCTGTGGGCAAAATAGTTCTTTTTCCTGCTACACAAATGTAGAGTCATTAGTGCTACAAATGCTTGATTTTCATTTCTTTCACAAAAGTAAATCAAGAGTGACTGCCTATAAATAATGTTATGCTAATATAAACAAATAAAAGAACAGAAATAAGACAGGGTTTCTTTAAGGTTCATTATTTTTATCTATTTATCTGTTTATTACAAATAAACAGGAAAAAATGTGAATTTAAGATCTTGATTTTTTTGCTAAAAACAAGAACAGAGGGCAAGTTTGCACATACAAAAGGTAAACAGTGTTGAAAGAGGTCTGAGACTGGACAGGAACGATAAAATGAGTGCAAGGTTTTCATAAGTAAGACTTGTTTTTTTATGTTATTTGTACCAGGACTAGACTTGCTGCATAGAAGAGCTGGGAATTCAGGATTGATGGTCTATCATCTACTGGATAGTCTGAGGAAGATGAAAAACAGGGACAACCCTAACAAAATCAGATACTGCATCTTAAGACAAGGAGGAAGAGTTGATGGAGTAGTTCAGGTCTTATGTCAAAAAGCTGATACAAACTCGGAATCCAGACTTCTAATAGCAAAGCTACATCCCATGGATCCCTTGCCAACAATAAACTATGTCAGCCCCAACTTTTCTCAGCCATCCCAGGCCAGCAATGCTGAGTTCACAGCCTCCTCATGCAAGTTGTCCCAGAGCACCATTACTACCAGATTTTTTTTCTTAATGCCCAACTTCAATTATTCCTTACTGCAGTTTAAGATTACTATTTCTTATTTTTCCTCCCACAGACATGGAGAGGTTGCTCCCTACCACTCTGTAATAGCTTTCACAAACCTGGAAACAGTTATATCCTCCTTCAGCCTTCCTATGCAGATAATCCCACTTTGTTTAATCCTTTCCACATAGAGCATGCTCCTTTTCATTTTTTCCTTGAAACTGTCTGTAACTGGTCTGTATTTTTCTTTATGTATAGTGTCTAAGATTGCATACATTACTGCAGCTGAGGCCTTAGCAATGAGCAGAAAAATAACTTCAGGGCCTTACAAACTGCCTTTCTGTTTATACTTCCACCAAATATACCATTTTCACAGTGGCATGGTACTGTTAACATATGTTCAGCATGTGAAACACAGCCAGGCCCTAAAGCTTTTCTTCAGTTATTTGCCATGGTTTGTTGTTGTAGATAATTGTACCCACGTGCAGTTGTAGCAGGCTGCTCTGCCTGGAGTTGGGGTAGAAGAGTTGGAACATTTCCCCATTTGCAAAGCTATAAATGGTGAATGGGGCAACACATTGCCTTTGGTGTTGAAGAATGCCAAAATCAGCATGAGTCATCAACCCCAAAGTTAAACATCCTGAGGAAAAACAATGGTTTCCCTGAGAGAAACTGACACAGGTGCAGATGTGGCAGACAAAATACCTGCTAAAGGAACCAACAAGTGAACTTAAGATGCTAAATTGACGCAGCTAGCCTAGACATGTATGTGCAGATTCCTCCCTTTGAGTGGGGATGCCTCTCAAGTTTACCCGTCAAGGCTGAGTGAAATGCTCACTGTTTTCTAAATGTGATATTCTTGCAGCAATGGGTTTGTCCAGGCATTCTGAAATTAATCTTTTTGAAAATTTTGCCTGGAGCCCACACCTCTGAATTTCAGTGGGAAATCAGAGATCCATCTTAGTTTTTTATTCAATTTTTCAAATGAAACTAAGAAGACATTTTTCATAGAAACAGTTATCATAACTTGTGCTCTATGGATATTATTATGTATAATTAGTATAAAGCTGGTTGATAATTACATCATGATGAATTCACTCCATAATGCAGCTGTGTAGTATCTGAAAAAGTTAGTCAAATGTGGCTAGAAGAAATAAATGCCACAGATCTAGATAAACTTTTCACACTCATTCTTTCTTCATCCACTAGCATGGTCAACAAGCACCTAGTTATGGTGAGAAAGAAATCTAAACAGTTACTTTAGCCATATTTCACAATTCTATGCATTGCAATCTTTAAAAATTTAAATGGAAATACCTGGCTGTGCAAATCCCCCATAAATGACATACTGTCATGGAAATCTCCATAGCTGAAATTTCACCCTAAGCTGCTGCACCTGTCAAGTTGCATGGTTTAATTGCTGTTAAAATAAGGCCAACAATTCAGCACAAAAAAAATTGTGCCTGAAACTGAGACTATTAAATTATATAGTGCAATCCAGAAGGCAACAGTGGCAATACCAAAGACATGTAAAGAACAAAAAATAAAACCACATTAAATACAATGCTGCATTTGCTGTGTCACAGCTAACATTTCTGGCTTCAAGGAGATGGTTCACATTGCTCTATCAGCTTACAACTTATCAGTCCGGGTTGGAACATATTTGCAGCACAAGATTCCTGGGAAGTGAAATTTTTCAATGGCAAAATTTGCAGTGATCTTTTTCAGCCTTAGGGGCATTTACAAAACAATTCAGCTGCATCTAAGCAAAAACTCTCATTCTTCAAAATTTCTCCTCAGTTTGGTAGATGTGGTCTGCAGGAGGTGGGTATTTTTCAACATGCAAATTTTCTGCCAATTGCTGACCTGAAACACAGGGAACTAAACTGATCTGTCTCCTGGTAGTAAAGAGAAATGCCATGTCAGTGCAGATTCTCAAAGGAAAGGCAAGGAAGACTGGGGCTTTCTGCCTTCTTAAATCATCCTCCTCTCACTACATCTCAGTGTGAAGTTTTTATTAATAATATTCCTGTTATAAACAACCCAGATCCAATATGGAAATGAGTTATTAAAAATTTATTGAGAACTATAAAAAATCAGCAAAGCAAAAGGGACAGCACTGGGAGCGTGACATGATGCCAGAGGCTCAATCACAAAATGGTGGTCTCACCTTTTATACCCCTGTGATCGCATCAGCCTGATGCATATTTATTTACAGTTTTGCAGTCTCACCCCCATCACTCTTTCAGGCACCGGCACAGTTCTGTTGCTGTGGTTGTCAGGGTCCTTATTGGATGGAATCCCACTCCTTTTATGGTCGTGTCTTCGAGGTTTGGCTAGCAACAGCCCGTCCCATTGCAAACTTACAAGACTAACGTTACAACACACAAAATCATACAACCCTTACAAAAACCAACCTTACAACCAGACTATTTTAACAACATTAACCATACTGTTATATTATAACTCATAATATAACTCATAACCCATACAACATATGGTGAAAGCCAACTCTAAATAACTTGTTTATAATTCCCTCACAAGGAAGCTTTCTGTAAAAAATGTCATGTGATTCACTGTCTACTGCAGACAACCTTTGTAACACAACCCTCTCAAAGATGCACATACGCATCTCTGGTGTAAAAAAGAGATCATCACATCACATTTGAGTCCAATCTTTGGAAAAGATTCAGTTCCAATTTAATCCCCTAAAGGTATGTCAGGGATTCGGAAGAGCTCAGTACCCAACAGCTCAGGTCTCAATTGTCGTGTACATGGTCCAAAAATTCAAGAGAAAGAAATAAAACATAATAGCAAACTGCAGAAGTTACAAGGCTGAGATTGTACTTAATACAAAAAATATCTTACAAAGTTAGAAAAAATTGACTTCTACTGTAGATAATTTCACCTGTACTTTGCTATTTTTCGTACTTGCATTTTATAGATTTCTAAATCTAACACACACACACAGAGGCACGAACATTCATGCACCCATGCACACACAAACATAAAACCCACTAATTTACCATGCAGAACTCATACAACCACTTCTACTATACCAGACTGTCCTGATTCCTTGCCAGGCCCCCATGAATTAATATATCATAAACATTCTCTTCTATATTGCAAAAGCTATTACTGTCATGTTCATCAGTTATCATGGCTCTGAACTCATGAAGTCTGCTTCCATATTCAGTTTACAGAACACACTTCTGTTTCTCTCAAATGATTTTGAATAATGAGTCATGACAATTGAATACTGTCTGATAGTCCTGAAATACGTTGCTGAAATCAAAACTCAAATTTTCTGCTAGAAAGCAAATTTAAAAAATCTCATGGCATCCTTTATATCACTTTACAAATAATCTGAAGCCAAAGTCCTTCACATTATTATAAAATTAGGCCAGTTTAGGACATGAACTCTAGGAATTACATTCATTAAGAGGATTTTGTCATTCATGTGGGCATAGACCATCAGTTAATATTGTAGCAGGTCTTGGGTAAACCCCACAGGGAGAACCACACTAAATTCAGCTCAAAAGAGAAAAACCCAGCTTTGCTGCCTGTGAAACACTTGGAGCTATGTGGAAATTCATGACTGAATAGACACACAGACAGGACCAAAAATGAATTGTTGGAGTGTAATTAGCTACCAAATGCTGGTTGACCAATCCTCACTTATCAAATGTATCCTCTTTCCCCATTCCAATTATGAGGTAATTAACCCACACTGCAAAAGATTCAACTGTGTTCAATGTGCATGTTAACACCCCTCTTAATGAACAAAGCTGTTCCCCAGAAAGAAACACAGAGATTTTTATACAAGGTGAGCAAGTTAAGTTTTATCCAACTTGCGCTTTATCAATTTGACTATGAAATTCTTTCCATCTTACTGCGTAACTGGCACATTAACTACTCGCATTACTGTCCCTGTAAGTAAGTAGGAATGGTCACTACACCTAAGGTGGATAAAGTTGGCTGAAGAATGCTACTCAGCAAACAGCTATCAAAGTATTCCTGTCAAACTAGGAAGATAAAAATAGTGAAACCTCGGAAATTGCTGCCTGTGGTCTGATAGCATGTGATTTTTAATTTTCATTAAGGATTTGGTTGACAGAATATAAGGTATGTCTAAAACATCTTCAAGCAATTTCTGCCTGAGAGGTACTGCCAGCTGATTGTAGACAGGATTAGAATTCAAAATTACCGAGTTGGAATTATGACAAGAAAGAATAAGATGATCTTCAATATAAGCAAATGCCAAGTATTGTCCGCAGGAGGGAATAATCAGACTCACAATGGACTGAGGGAAAAAACTGACCAGGTGAAGGACCCAGTAATGTACAGGGATAAAGTTCTGCTATACCATGTCTCAAAAATTCCCATCCATGTAAATTGTAAAGTGTTAAAAAAGGTAGCCCCTGTAGTCAAACTCTAATTACCCTATGTACATCTGAAAGAGAACTACCACTACATCCTACATCTGAACCATTTCTACAGTCAGAACATACAGCAGTTAGCTACTCGGATTAAAAAAAGATATTTTAAAGGATGTTTGCTTGGCATTGTACTAATGATACATCTACTCTGTACAGAGGCAGTAGGATCCCTTTTAAATGCATTTGCTTTGAGGAGCAAGAAATAATTCAGGTGAAATAGGTAGTGGAGCACCTCTTTCCTTATTTTCTTTTTTTAAAAAATATTAGTAGTATCAGATCCTGACGGCGATTAAAGACACGAACCCAGACGGGCACGACATCTGAATTCCACTTTATTCCCCAAGCCACCTGGATTTATAGACTTCTACACCAATC
>QWTY01065798.1:0-15127 GCA_008033365.1 Pseudorectes ferrugineus
TCCCTGAATCCACTGAGTAGACATATCTTTAGCAATTCTTCTTTCTCATCTGAAAGCGATGAATTTGCAGGTTGGTGGTAGGCCAGGTCTAATGTGCTGCTCTGACCTTCCCGGCTCTACAACTTTTGTCCTACATCAGCAGAGCAGAGGACCCTCAGACCTATCCCTATGCCAAGGGACCTGCTTCAGCACTGCAGCTGACAGGAAGGCTGCAGGTTATCTGTGTTTGCAGCCATCTAAAGAGAAGAATAACCTTTGGGTTCAGCTGAAGTTCAGTTACAATTTTTCAGTCTGTTTCTCTGCTTTTCATTTGCTCAACGGGTGATTTTTTTTTCCTTTTATATCCCACCATAATGGTACAGAGAAATATTTATCCTGTTTTTTCAGCTCACAGTTAGAAAGTATGGAGTGTATTTGCTCCCTGTAACACATCACATTGGTGATAGAGCCAAGCTCTGAATGCAGAAATCAGGAATCCCAGGACTGCCTTTAATCTGCATTTCTTTGTTGTGCTTGGAAGGAGACCACAGAGCTGATACTGTCTCTGCTGCATTATCACTGGGAATTACAGGTAGCCATAACCTTTATCATTCACCTTGAGTATGTGTGAAATGTGGCATAGAATAAGAAATGTCACATGGAGAGTTGTTTTTTCTGCCATAATTCTGATCTATATTGCTTCATTGAAATAGAAATAAATATTTCATGTTTCTAATATACAGGCTTATTATTGCTGTGATGATAAGATGTTCCCACTCTACTAGAAGGTATGACTTTAACAGCTGAAAGTCAAGAATTCCAGGAGTTTGACCCTTAAAATAATTTTTTATTACAGTAACCCTATAACTATTCAATATTACATCATGCTTATTTCATTGCTAAAGCTGAGAAAAATACTGCAATATGACTTTCTATCTCCCCCCCCACCCCCCTTTTGAGGCATTTCAGGATGATTTGAGACATACATATATATATATTTCTCCTCCCCAGGCATTTTACATAGTCTTTGCAATAAAAGCCATAAGACTTTCAAAATATTACACCAAAAGACATTTTTGGAAAAAGAAGTTGACTTATGTCCTGTATTATATACTCTCACAATATTCAGCAGAGGGAAACAAATCTTTGATCATACTTCCAGATGAAATATCTTTGTTACTCTTTTTTTTAACCATATAAAGTATTAATTGAACAATGATGCTGTAAAAATGTGCATATGGAGACAGTTAGATCCACCCATGTTATTGTAAAGCGACTTGTTTGATGTTTCATATTGTTCAGCAGAAGAACATCATTAGAATATCCTGTCTGGCAAGAGAGGCTATCATGTTGAAAAGGAACCTTGGCCTCAGATTTTTTTTTTTTATTTTCTCTTTATTTTCAGTCTAAATCTGAAATTCCCCAAATATGCTGCTGAACTGTGTATCAGGCTGGATCCCTCAATCTCTGCAGCTTCATACGGGCCAGTCTGTCTGTGCCCAGAGGGCATTGCAGGCTCTACTGCCCCTTTTCCCGAGGGCTCCCCCTGCCCTGCCCAGGGCCGGGTCAGCCCCCGTGGCCCCAGCTCTTGCCCCAGTGATGCTGGAGCAGGGCTGGTCTTCAGCGTCCCACAGCCCTGCTACTCTTCCTCAGAGCAGATCACTTTATATAGATGCTTTGAATGCCTTTCTGACAGCAAGAAACTACTACTCTGTTGACTTCTTAGCTGATTTGCCTCACACTGGAAAAAGCAATAAAATTTTATGCTGTAACGTTTTAATTGTTTTGTCAAGGTTTTTTTTTTCTGATTATTCAATGTAATTTAGAATAGATGTTTTATATCATCTAAACCATACATTTATTAACCATTTTTACCTTCAATGAACAGTTTTCTGGGTGAGTGTGTTATGCCAATATTTTGGCAGAAGATAAGCCTTGCGGAAACATCCAGAGGAGGCATTCATGAACACAACACCATGCTCCATTTGCAAATGAGCTCCCATGTTTTGGCATTAACTTGCTGGGAACCACACCCTGAATATGGAAAATACACCATGACTTGTTATCCAAATGTGGAATCTCAAACTGAATTTTTTAAAAATAAAATTACTATTTTAATGTCATATAATCTTTTTTACAAAGCAGGTTTCAAAAAAGGAAGAGGAGGGGGTAGAGGCATGGGAGGTTGAAGCACAATGCAGCTTTTCCAAAGACAGATATTTACAGGTTTTGGTGGTTATCTACTATTATAATTACTGCACTTGGGAAGACTGTCTTGGCTGTTACTTATATAAATCAATTAAGTCAGTTTAATAAACTGAGGATAGTTACTGAGATGGCTCAACATCATACTCACCAATGGTGTTTGACAGACATCTTAATATTTATCCGGTTCCCTTAAAGGCCTCTTAATTTGGAGAAAGCAACACAGGCTGAGCTAGAATATACCCAATTTTGCCTGTCAGCAGCAGAAATACCAACAATTGATGGTTAGTAACAGCGAACAGGATTTTTATTGTTGATGATGAATAGAGATGCTTGAATATCACCTTCATCACTGGGCTTGTGCAGCTCTGTGTCTGTGCCATCTCAACGGCCACCGTGAGGCTGTTTTAGCTCTCAGCTTGAGGCAAGGCTGAGTGACAAAACAAGCAAAATGCCTGTTTGTCAGGGGAAAAGGATGGTAACTGGCACTGACCTCAGAAATAGTTCTATTACTGGGTTTGTGACAGACCCATTTCCTCTTTAAATGGGAGGCGTTGACTGGGAAGCTATATTTCATGGTTGATGGTTAGAGGGTTGGTTAGAGCTTTGAGTAAGCAAATGGAAAATATTTGAATCAGAAGGAAATGAAGGGCAATAAAAAAGAAATCCCACCACACCTTTCATTTGGGTAGTTGCTCACAGAACAACCGTACATGAAGGAAACTCTCTTCCAAGTGAAAAATCCAGTGTATTTCTTTCATAAAACCGCCAATCCTTAATAAGGCCTTACCCTGGCCTCCTTCAGCGCAGGAATAGATACGGGGGTGTAAACAGTGGCTAAAGCAAACCATCTGGTGAGAAGGAGGCACACTGCCTTGAAAGACAGCAGCAGCACTGTCTTTTGAAGGCAAACACGGTTGCCAGTTTGCCAAAAAGATCACATGCCCTTGACTTAAGCAGTAGCTTTTGTCTCAGCCACACGTGAAAGGCTGAAAGTCCTTATGTTTTTTAAGCTATAAGCAATGCTTTATAGCCTAGAAACACATTATTTTGCCCTACAAATCACTTAGATTCCTAAGTCATCATTATTACAATGGCACTGCTACTACAGCAGGGTATCAAACATAAAACTCCTGCTGTTTTTAAACAGGAAATTAGCATCCAGCTCCTCACCCATCAGTTTAATAATTTACCGTTTTCTTGTTTTACAATTTTCAATATAACTTTAGAATTGGGGAGATCACTCTCTAATAAGTTGGTTGGTGACTACAGCACTTGAGAGAGATCAGTGTTAACGTGAATTATGTGCCTAAATGTTTTACCTACCATTCTGTAAACTTATCTGAGATCTTGGAACGCTTCCTCGCTGCTGCCTAGATAATGCAATGATGATGGACTTTTTCCTTTGCAGAGATAGATTTCCCAATAAAAGTGGTGTTTTCTCCTCTTTTATAGTGGTCTTTAAAAACATGCTTTGATGCAAAATCTGGTAGACACTACACATCATCTCAGTAAATGTTTCTTGTTCTGAGACTTCTTTGAAGACTCTCAGTGGCCTCTTCTGATATTAAAGTATGCCACTAGGAATATTAAATTACTGTCCCACCTGTTTCCTATACTGTGTTATGTACTCTAAAAGCTCTGCCAGAAACATGAACAGAGTTATTGTACTATCAATAAAAGGCCTTGAAATTATATTGCATTTTATACACAGATATTGTTTTGATATGTTTACGGATGCCTTTTTCTAGGCTGTTGTTAAAGATATTTTTGTTTGGTAAAGCAGAAAGGTAGTATAGCTGCATATATCTGTGTGTTACAAACAGTGAAAATATACATGGGGAAAAGTTCCAGCATTTCTCTGTAGCCTGTTCTTTGTTCTAGGTGAATGCCAAGCCTTCACAGTATGGAAGGGCAGCTTGTTACAGTCACCACGGCCAAATTGTTTTCATCAACATCATTTCTGGAGCAAATGGTTACTCCCTGGGTTAATCACCAAGTGCTGCCAAGTATTATCTGGTGTTTCCCAATTTGCTTAGTTAGACTTCTGAACATCCAAGAGTTCTAATCCACAAAGCAGTGAACATGATAACATCTAATCATGATACCAAAGAGTATTTTCAATCAAATATTCATAAACTACTTTCTATTCTGCAAAGAAGAGAGAGACAAGCTTTACTTTTACTGAGATAAACCTATTTTCTGGAAAAGCAAAAGAACTTTTTCTTGTTAGCTCTCTGATGCTGCTCATTTCAGGAAGTTTGCAAGGTAAGGGCTCATCTTCTCCAGAGATTTTCCCAATATATTTTAGACAGGCCAAGTTTTGCTACTGATCACATTATGCAATTCTTCAGCTGAGAACAAGCTTGCACCTCTGTAACAGAATCTGTCCCAATATTTAATTTTCATTGCTATTAACAAGGCAAAATAGAGGGAAAAAAACCCCAAATAACCCATCCAAAATGCTGTCAGCTATTAAAGTCTGAATGTCAAAAGGAACCAGAATAAGTACTGCTGTTGCTATAGTAACACATCAACTGTAAAAAAATGTCTAGCCCTCTGAAAGCTTAAATACATCCATATGCAACAGCTTACACATACATATGTGATTTAAAGGATTCTTGGTCTTTTCCCTGGTAAAATTATATGTTATATGTCTCCAATTGGAGGTCTTTTAGAATCTCTTAGTTTCACTAATGAAAAGCAAACATGCTAGGAAATGGCAAATAAATTGTCTTCACCACGTTATACCACTAAGAAGAGTATAACTAAGTACTAATTTAGGTCATGTAAGGTAAAAGGGAGACAGAAGTGATGTCTAGTCAGCTTTCCTGCAAATATTTTGACTAGAGCAAAGAGACCCTGGGAAAATCTGTGTGGTAAGCATGCAAGTTATTGTGGCAGATAAAGCTTGCCAGGCTCAAGAGCTTAGAGAATGAACAGTTATCTCCAGAGAAAGCAGGAGGGAGGATAACTCTTAATCAGAAGCCAAGGATAGGAGACGGAGCAAGAAGGAAAAAAAAAGCACACAATAGTCTCTGATCTGACACACCGGCTGGTGCCTCCAAGAGTCATCTTTCAGACAATCCAGCAAAGGAGTTAATCTACCTGGGACCTTTTTCAAAGGCAGAGTGGCAGTGGCTCATATACAAACATGCATGTTTGTTATGAAGGTATCTAATTATTGAGTAACTGAAAAAGGAGGTTACCAAGAGAATAAAACTTTTTCTTCCTACAAAGTAACTACAGGCTGTAAAAGCCCTATTCCACAGGAATCTCTATTCTTGGTCCAAAACAACTATTTTCTATACTTAGTCTTCTCTGGGTCCAGAGAAGATTCTCTGAACTTTTCTACAGCTGAAAATAAATGGGAGTAGATGCTACTTTCATTTTCTCATAAGTTTTCAAAATGCCTGATGTTCTGTAGCTCTCATTACACAGCTCAAGTCCTTTCCACTCAGTTCAGGACGGCCTGTCTGTGAGCCTGGATTCACTAAGTGGTAATTACACAAGTGGTCGGCGTGCTCAGTCAGGACAACTAGGCAGCAGGCTCGTGGCAACCTGGATGCACGTGGCATATGGAAATGTAGACTTGGCAAACGGCACCACAGCAGGCACTCCGATGTTGTGGAGATGGATAAAAATGTTTTGTGTTCCACGCCTGCAATAGGATGTGATTGTATTCCACCTGCCCACATTATCATCATATGCTCTATTTGCTGTGCTCTGCAGCATATTGATCTCTCATCTCTGTCCCATCTGTTACTCTCTCCTTTGCTACAAAAGTTCTGCTCAGTAGGTTTCTTCTTTCTGTCACACTATTTCTACATATGCTTATTCTTCTTCCTCCATCCTTCTTCCATTCACTCCTCATCTTCTCCCTTCTTCATCATTCCCCCACTTCTCAGCCTTGTACACACCCTCTGTGGAGGGGACAAGCCCAATGCAAGGTGACCAAACCTGGGCCCAAAACACAGCTGTTCCCCAGGCCCTGTGCTTCTGTAAACAACTTCCTTGCAAACAGCACTTCCTAAGAGTATTGTTTTCCAAAGCTGCCCATAGATACTGATTTTAAAGTCTATATCTTATATTACTATGAAATGGATGTATTGAACTTGAAAAAAAGTTTATTAAATAGTTCTTCATTTGCGGGAGAGCTTTAAAAAGTACACAAACACAGTATCATACAAAATATTATGTATATCTTCCAAAGATTATGGTGGCATGCTCAGTTGTCCTACCTAAAATAGTGCCCACACCTACAGGTAATAATCAGAGCTTCTCCCCTCTCCCTGCCATGCAGCAACAGCACTGCTGGGAGGGACTGAACTGAAGAGATTAGTCAAAAGGGAATAACACATTTAAATCTATGAGAACTCCAGATGGGACATTGCAATTCATAGTGACACAGTGCCTGGGATCCTCTGTAGAGAAAGGCTTGCTTTGTTACTTAATAAAGTTCCTCCTAATGGAAGGCTGATGTATCATAACTACCCAACAAGGGTCTGAAGCTGGTGGTGAAGGATCAAAGTGCCTGTCGCCTCTCACATCCCACCCAAACCCCTCCTCTTGTAGGACTACAAAGCTGTGAGGGTAACACAGTCCCCAGACCTGTAAAGACAAAAAAATACAACGTGTGAGCCCATTTTACCCAGGTTGTTCTTGTGCAACTCACTCGCTTGGCACACGGAGGGAGGGAGGACACAACCCAGGCTGCTCCCAGCCTTTCCCTACCAGCACCCTCAACCTGATGCTGCAGTACCTGCTGCTTGTCCAAGAAAGCACTGCTACAGCAGTCCTCTAGCTACTTTGAGCTGAATAGGCTTGAAATGATAGTATTTGAGATGAGAAAAGGTAGTCCAAGATTAGAAAAGTTTTGTTCTCATGCAAGTTCTCACCAGGCCTGTGTGTAAGAGGAAAAGAATTTACAGTCATGAAATACCCTTGAGCTTTCAGTTTGGAAGCAAACCACTCTGTCCTGAGTCACCCATCCTTGCCTGATTTCATGCTTTTCTTCAAGCTCCTTGGCCCCAAAAATGAGAGACATCATAATGGAAGAGGGTATTTGTGAAGGGTTGGTGTGTTTTAAATAGCTGCTTTAAAGGGAAAAAAGAAAAATCCAGCCTGGAGATGGTATGATTTTATTTAATGTTTTCAGAATAGTTTTAAGACTCTTTGGTCTAGGAATTTTTTTATTCTTTTCTTATTTTTCTTTCTTTCTAGCTGTGCAAGTGTCTTATGATTTTTGGCAGGTGTTCTGGGCTTGTTCTTTAGCACAAACTCTGGACAATGAGCTCGTGAGTTCCGAAGCATTTGCTTGTCTTAGCTGGGATCTCTGGCTTGCACCTCATTCCAGCACTAGTTTTGGTGCCATACAGAACTTGCTGGCTGGTTTGAAATTATGACACAGAAAACACTGTGTGCTTAGAGGAGAGTCATTCCAAGTGTCCACGCAGGAAAATTAGGCTGAAAAACTGACAAAACCAGATCTAACCTGCGGTTAAATGCTCAGGGCCAGATCCTCGGGTAGATTAAATCATCATTAGGTCATTCATGTTAATGGAAGGATGTGCTGATTGACCTGAAGATTTTAGCTGGCCTGTGTATGTGCCTCTTGAAATTAAGAGGGCTTTCCAACAAGTGATGTGATTTTGAGTCACTTGTTTGGTACATTTTTTCTTTTATTCCATTTTACTGTCTGTCTTTCACTTACCGGGGCACAGTTGCCCTCATCACTGCCCAACTCAATGACCCCCTTTCCAAGTCTTGGATAACCAATTATTAAAGAGTCACTGATACCAGGAAAGTATATAGATTATTTAGTATCAAAAAGTAACCCTTTCTGCTGCAGCTCTTAGCACTGTTCTGTAAATAATGTGAAGTTTAGGTCCCTTTGCCCCAGCCACTGACTGTCTGGGCAGTTTAAGGTCTTAATCACACAAGGTTTCAGCTACAGAAAACAACCAAACATATTACTGCTATTCAGGATATTTGTTTTGGCTTCTCTTTCCAAAACAAGTACGCAGATAAAAGAGCTCCAGTAGGTAATTCTTACAAACTGTTTAGAAAATAATGAACACTCTCTGTGCATCAGAGGCCCCCAGCTTTCTGCTTTGTCATCCTGAGAAGGTAAAGGAAGGCACCGAATGGGAAAACAACCTTGACAAAAACCACATCTTCTTCACAATGCCTGATTAACCTCTCAGAGTTACTGCCATAAGATACTACCGAGTCTTCAAGAAATAGTATGGTTTTGGTATTATAACCAGACAGAATGAAAATACTCTTTAGTACTCTGTACTTCAGTGGAGCATTAAGCAGGCTTTTCTGCCTGCTGCATTTGAAATTTATTTCTGTCTAAAGCATTTGGTAGGGGCCTTCTCAAGAAATTAATTTCATGGTATGATTCAGCCTGCCACAGAAATTTTTATATTTCTATATTTTGATACACTTATATAATGTGCCTTTGCCAACTAAGTAGCAGAACAGTATTCAGTCTTTATGTAAGGCTTTTTATTAAGATATCAAAATACTTTCCACATAAAATTTATGGATATAGAAACTAAGACTGGAAGGAGCAACTCCATTTTTTGGTGTTACAGATCACAAATAAAATACAGGTTTCTTAAACTAATATAATTATCTTTTTCAATTTGTCATGCTTGAGGATTGCATAATTCATGTGTATTCTTAATTAACTTTGCTTTGAAAAATCAAACTCAATTTAAGACAGAAGAAGTCTAACTAATACTCTTACATACTGCTAATGGTAATTAATACATTATTACATAACTGGAATGTCTTTTGGAAACATGAATAGCTCCAGTGTAAAGGTCTGCTGGTGTAAAAACAGGTCTCTTTGAGAAAATTGTATGGTAGACTAACAGCTTTTTTCTGAGAGAGGTCATAGGGACATTAGAGAGTAAAACCAGGGGTTAGCAGGCTGCTGGGAGTCCACAGACTATTGGTAATGAAGCCACAAGCTGTAACTAAGAACAATAAGTCAATCAACAGTAGGATTGTTTTTGCTATACAACAAATGTGTAAGGACCTGGAAATCAAACAGGACTGAAAGGGACTGCTCTAACTAGATAGCAAGTTTCTGCTCCACAGCAGGCACAGAACCTGGGAGAGAGACCTGACTTCAAAATCCAAATCCTGGTTGCCAAAGGCTCTATGAGTTCAAAAACATAAGTGAAGAAATTTGTGTCAGAAGGTCCCTTGAAAGGTATAGAGTAGAAAGGAAGAGGGAGTCAGCTGTAAACCAGTGGAGGCAGAGAAGGTGTGCTGGCAAAGAGCATGGCATGGTTGTCTCATCCTTGTGCTCCTTCCTCTAGGCATCCCCTGGATGCCAATGCCAGGGATGGGTTACTGGAAAAGAAAGATTTCTGATCTGCCCTGATAGAGCTGTTCTTACACTACCTGCCTTCACAGATGGGTACCACCATGGTAGAGTCTTATTGCACAAGGTTGTATCACCAGTTGCAGGCTCTGTCTTCTATTCTGGGCTCCGATTTGCTTTTTTGTGACATCGTGTCTTGCCCCATTTATTTCAAAGACTGGAGAAACAATCAGTGTTGTCTGTTTGTGGATCTGTAGCACCTTTCTGACTGTTAATTTCAGAGTACTGAAAGCTTGAAAAGTGGAATAGAAACAACATTTCTGGTAAAGGGTTTTCAAATGATTCTGCATGCAGTGGTCACCAAATTGGGTAAATTGGCTGCAGTCCCTCAGAGAAATTTACTTGACATTACAGTACACGCATGGCCTCTGAGAAAAAAAAATCTCATAGTGATGACAACCAACTTTCTCATCTCAGGTAGCCCCTTTTGTCACTGAAGGTGTTCCTCCACTTTTGCAGTAAGGCAGAAAGTCACTGACTCTGGACTATTTGCTGAGCTTTAGTCTAGACTTAGAATCAAAAGTCTCTAGTTTCTGTGCAGCTCTCATAAAAGTCATTTCCTAGAACAATAAATAACTAGACCAGGGTCTCTGATACTTTAAAAGCTACATTTATAGCTACAGTTCAACAAATACTGCACATTTTTAATGTAAATAACCATATAAAGTTTTAAATGGTGCACGGGTCAATCTCACACTCCTTTTACATTTGTTTCTTTGGAAACATAAAAGTGATGGAGTTCTAGCAGCACTTACGTTTGTGGGAACAAATTTTTGAGGTCATCTATACTAACATATTATTTAGTATTCATGAAAACTAGACTTCATATGTAACTACTCAGATCAGAAGGGCCTTTGTTTCACATCCCTGCTGCAACTCCACATTTGTTTGTACATCCCAACCATACCTAGAATTGCAAAAGTCTTGCGTTACCCCAAAGTATACTTAATCACCCATTAAGAACTTCAAAGATTTAGGAAATTTCAAAAAATACCACTTAGGTTCAGGTCATTAAAGGACTTAGACATATTAAGATTGGCTAAGACACTTAAGTCTAAAATGTAGATTCTAAAAATCCTCAGTAGGTGTATATGTGTTAAAGTCTGTCTGTGCTCAGGCTTCTGATATAAAGCATCCCAGGTGCCCACCTGCAGAACTAATAACTGGTCTCTGAAAAAATGGAGCGACTCTCCTCTGTTTTTCCGAAGTGTGGCCTCACACACCAGTCTTCAAGAGACTGCAGTTCATTACAGAGTCCAAAATAGAAAAGATCAGCCCCTCAAAGGAAGGACTTAAGTCTTGCTGCTGCCTGACTGCCTTTTAATCAGTTTCATTGTTTTCTTCACCTGAAGCTCCCAGCTCTGTGCAGTATGTGAAGAGTTCCAGCATCTACCTTGAGCTACAAGTTCTGCTTGAGGATACTCCTGTACCACATGCCATAGACCCCATGTTCTGGGGGCTTGAATCTCTGTGCATCTTGGGAAGCCAAGTGCCTGTGTGCATCTGACAATTCTGCAAAGTGTCTTTCTGAATCTTTAAGCACCTCATTATCTTGGAAAATATGATTTGAAATCTTGCTTGTATTTGAGACACACAAATAGATCTAAGGGATCATCTTCCTACCTCACAGAGTTCTTTCATTTCTTCATTATTTTTACAAAGCACTAAATTACATTTCTGATGAGAAGAGGAGGTGAGCTGACAAATACTGAACTGAACAGATATATAATGTGCTGCAGCAAAAAATAAAATTATATTATGCTGATCAGATACATTTGTTATAAACTATTCCTCAGCTATTCCTTGTCGATAAATGCATAAGTGCATGGTCCCTCTGTAATCCCCATCTTGCCTATTGGGTGCTTTAGCACAATAATAAGAGAAGCAAAGGATGATAAGATTAATAGTCAGTGATGAAATATTTCAAGTAAAGTCTTGCATCAGCAATAATTGAGCTGTTATTTTCCCTTCCAGACTTAAATCTTGATTTTTTGGGGTCTCGACTTAAATACAGGATCCAAAATTTTCTGACTGAAAGGACATCAAAATGGTAAGAAACAATGGCTATGCTGTCTGCAGGGTCCTATGAAGACATTTAAAGAGCGGAGTGAATCGGGCATACACATGAAGAGCAATGGGAGTAAGGATCAAAGTGCAGTTTTTGTAAGGTTTTCTAAATATGCTGCAGACATTCTTGGCTGCCTGCAAACATCAGATAAGGGTCTACGTAAGGATGGTGAAAAGAAGAATAATTGCCACATTTAGTGTATTTGCACGCCCAGCTTAATAACCCGTGGCTAGGAGTTGATCTGTAAGTGAGCAAAATTTAGTAGGTGTGAGAAAGAAATTCCAATCATGTCTTGAGCTGGAACATAGTTCAAATCCATGAAAAGAAATCAATGACTCAGTACCATCAGATTAGAAATGAAATGTAATGAAGAACTGAAGTTCAAAGAAATGTTCAGGCCATGTTGAAGAGATCAGACAGAGCCAGAAATAAGAAATACAGCCTTGAAGGAACTTCATTGTAAACAGGTGAGCCATGGCTATCATCTGACATTCTGAAGATAGGACAATAAAGAAGCAAGCATTCTCTCCAAAGTGAGAATAAATGTATGTTTTTGTTCAATTTGAAGTTGCACTTGGTTCCATAATCAAATAGCATCAAACTCAAATAGATGCTAAAAGTACATACAGCTGGATTTACCACACACAATTTTTCAGAATATCTATAGCAAAATGCCTGCTGGCAGGAAGAAAAATCATCATGAAAGCCAAGAAAACGATCAGATGTGCCATAATAATAGAAAGACTGTACAGTTCTTGCTATTTAACCATAAAGGGACATCTACTACTTAAATTTGCCAAAGATTTGTAAAAGAAAAAAAAAGCATTATTATTTCCATTCAGCTGACGTATAAACTCAGGCACAGATGGGTTTGTCTAGTTCCTCTCATCAGTAATACTGCCTCCTGATACCCATGGCTTATCACAGCCTCAATGAAACAGGTTTTTTGTGGGAGCTCATTAGTAAATTACTAGCAGGAAAACACTGATTTGACGCTGGTTATTCAATGGTTATCATAAACCATGAACTGTTCTGGGATATGCAAGCTAATATTACCTTCCCTAATCTTACTTGGCCTCAGCATTAGGCACCTCAGCCAACAGCTATTCTTTTCTGTCAGAAGAGATTGATCAAGATGACAAATTGCAAATAAAGTTTACAGATTTTTCCTTTTAAACAGGACCAAACCAAGCACTGTGGGCAGATTTTCCCTTTGATCTATTGAAATAGTCACTGGAAACAAAAAGCACAATACTCCAAACTGAACATGTTGTTTCAAATCTCCATAACAATGTGAGAGAGATATTGGCAAAACCTATTTTGCTCCTGTAAAACAGCATTCAAAGAGTGAAATCCTGACAATACTTTGTTTACATTTGTCAGTAGAAATTTGATTTGCCAAAAATTGCACTGCAGAAGAAAAGGCCTCAGTAACCGAAAATTTAAGCTTCGATTCATTTAATGATTTCTCCTGTTGTCCAGATGCCATTTTAAATGACCTCCATTCCTTATATATTTAAGTAATTTCTAGGAACGTTTTACAATCCTTTTCGTTTAACTGGTTAGGGTAAGGAAAAAAGGAAAGCCACACAGGGCAATGAAACTAAGTTTGCTAACTGATTTTCTGCAAATGCATCCGTTTCCAAGGTCTTTTGTCCACACTGCAGCTGGCTGACTGGATGCCAGCTTGATCAAAACCAGACTGGAGGACAACAGGCAAGAAGGAGGAGAGGGGTAGGTGAGCAATAAAGGGCATGGAGGTGGTAAGGTGACACCTGTACAAAGTGCAGTCTGGATTAAAGGCAGCCTCACCTGGAAATACCCACGGAGTATAGGAGGAGATGCCTTCATGCTCACACGGACACACCCCTCTATGTATGGACAAAAGTAGGTTTTCATAGTGCAGCACATTGGCATTCAGCTCTGACAAAGCAAACTTCAGACTTCTCCTCACAGGGCTTGCAAATCATTTGCAGGACCTCATTAAAGAGAACTTTGTTAAGCACAGAACACTAAGAAAGCATTGCCACTAGATGAGAGCATGATAGAGCTACAGCGAGCCATTAGAATCAGGTATCACTTTTTCCATGTGCAATGCAAGATTTTCCAAGTCAATGTCTGGAATTCAAACCCAAATACGTCTGAATCTCAGATGAGGCTTTTATCTGGAGGAAAAATACTCCCAAGAAGCAAGTTTTTAAACTAAGAAGGGGGCAGACATAAAAATCAGGAATGATTTACCTTCCGTCTCATGTCCATAGTGTCTTGTTTGCCAGGATGGCAAAGCCTGCAGCGTATCAGTGCAAGCTCTCCCCAACAACAACAAAAATGCCATGAAAATATTGAACACACAAGATATTTTTAGCACCTGTGCCTGTTCTTTTGCAGCTTTCTGTGGTTGAATTCCATAGAGAACTGTTGGCCCTAATCATCGTAAGCCCCAAAGCCTGACAGCTGACTGGCATTGTTACAGTACCTCAGCGTTTGGAAGGCGATCAGCACGGCACAGAACGCATGCTAGAGTTCAACCTGCTAAAACAGCCTTTAAGGGTTTGAGAGACTTTCCCAGAGAGGAGACTTTCCCTGCAGCAGGGAAAACTCCTGCAGAGTGACCTTAGGCAATTGTTCAGGAGATATTAGCAGGGAGAAAGCACTGGATTCCTTAGTCTCCCTGTAAGTTTGCTGCAAGGCTTTTTAAGGAAACAAAAAAGGCTACAAATGTTCTGCTGAGCCTTTCCCAGCATTTCTTCTTTTCCACAATAAATTGGAAAGAGACTCTCCAAAATGAAAAGTGATTTTCTTCTCCCTTACAAAGCTGTAAGAAGACTACACGGACAATGGAAAAGTCCAAAGTTGTCAGAAGCCCTTGGTAGAATGAAATGAGAATGAACTGAAAAGTGATTCCCAAATTCCAGCTGCAATGTGAAACTGTAAAACACCTTAAGCTCCTGCTTTCTTGGTGTTTGAGGTCTTGTAGATAAGAGTTAGGATAAGAGCTTAGTTCAGTGGGGTAAAGCTCCTTCTTGTTCTCCAATGTATGAGGGAAATGGGGAGACACTTCTTCTTGGAGCCAGTTACTGGTGCCAGACAGCAGGGTTCATCCTCTGGCACCCATTCAGACTGTGTCAACCAATCAGTTCAAAAAAGGGAAAAATTTAATGCTGTCTTCCAGAGGACAAAAAGCAGTTCTTAGAAACACAGCAAGGAAGAAGCCACCTGGGGCACCACAAACAGACCCAGTCCCATTAACGTTCCCCAGCCTCCAAGGCTATAATCACACCTCCCTGCTTCAGGGATCTTAGATGACAAAATTAGTAGTCTTGGGACTTCCTAGGTGTCTACAGTCGATGAGGAAAGAGAGGTTCCCAGAGGGCTTAAATGAGCTTCTCCTCTGCTGCCTTTCTCTGGAAGACCTTTCACCTTTCTCTGTTCACTACAGAAGGATCATCGATGATGAGTTGATTGACTTCTTT
>QWTY01065800.1:5911-18351 GCA_008033365.1 Pseudorectes ferrugineus
CACAAGGGACTGTCAAGATGATCTTAGCCAACTCCCCTGCATAAACCAGACCAGAATATTTCTCTGAATTAACATCTGGATGAAGATCTGATGTTGGAAAACACGTCCACTCTTAATGAAAACCTATCCATCAGTAGATAATCCACTAACAGCCCTGAGGAAATGAAGCAGGAACATCACTCTGGGACATGCACCCACCCGAGCCAATGTCCATGCCTGGTCCATCTCTCTACTTTTACTATTCTCCTGATTTTATACCTGAGACCTTGGGCTCCGGCATTGCATAAGGAACTCCTTCATCATTCTCCTGGATATATTACTAGTTTTGCAAGTTTAAAGTAATTTATATGAAACTGGTTCAGTGTGTGTTTGCTCTAGAAAAGAGGAAAATGTAGATTTTTGAGAGGTAGTGCTTATGTGTTCTGTTTCCCAAATGCAGTGAAACAAATGTGATGTTCTTAGTCTGTCTCTTGCCTGGCTGTGATGGCTTCACCTTTTCTTGCAAGACTTTAAATGTTCAGATACATGCAAATCCCATTTGCAAAGAAAATACCAGGCACTTCCACAGCGCCCGAGAGCTCACAGCACTATGCGAGCACTTCGCAAATATTTTAAATTCTGCTCATTTTGCCAATGGCACCTTGAAGCCGGGACTCCAGGGTCTCAACCCATCATGTTGGCAGCTGAGTTTAGCTAAATCAAACAGATCCAAGGTACAGCACTCCACAATCTGCAGGTAGAGACGTGGGCTGGAATGTGATGTGACCAAGGCCATGATGAGAGACTTGGCAAAGAAAAAGGGAGAGCCCCTCGAACTTCCCACAGGAGGGAAAAAGACATAAGGGATTCTTTGTTATGTTTTTATTTTTGATTTTAAACTACATTTCTCATTGCATCTCTGTGTAAATAATCAAAAGAAGATATTCAGCAACCTTCTCCAGAGCTAGTTTTTATTCTTGCTTTTATTCAAAAACACTCTGGCTGGGCTTGTCCAATAAATCAAAGTCTTCAGCTGATCATGAAATTAATAAATAAGGTTACACATTTGCTCTCCACTGCAGATGAGATTTCCCATTTCATGCTTCAGTTGCCTGAAGTAAGAAAGCAAGAGAGGGAGATTTTTTCCTGTGGTGGTAAGGAAAGCTGATGAAAGATTACCTTAAAATCCCTCATAAGGCACAAACAAGCAAGAGACAGGGGGTTTTTTTTAACTTCTCTTAAAAAAGATAAAAGCAAATAAATAAATAAAATAGAAGGGGGCATACTTCATATTGATTTTCCTGCTCTGCCTGCATGAAGGCATCGTTCTCCCAGGCATCATTCACTGCAGGGAGAGAGGAGCTGAAATGAGGAGATGAACAGATGCCACGGGCGTGTGGGCTGGGCACCAGCACCGAGCGCGGCTGCGGCGACGCTCCCAGTGCTGCCCACGCCTCGCGGGGCTCCTGCTGCCAGCTCCTGTCCACTCAGGTCTCTCCACTCGGCACTCACAGCCCTGCCCCTAAAGATGTGGTAATTTAAAAAATCAACAGGAGGACTCCAGTATTAAAAGAAAAAAAAAAAAGATTGTTGCTGGTTCAGAGGGGTTTTGGATACTTTTGCAGTACCTGGAGGGTTTGAAGCACGTTTTGAATTTCAGCTGAGCAAAGGAGCCTCCAGTTCCTGGGCTAAAATTGTTCTGCAAAGTTGCAGGGTGGCACTAAGAGACTGATGCACTTCAAGGATTCAAGAAAGAAATTGCAGCCCCGACTCGTGTTCATGAATATATGTGCACATGACCCAGCCATGTATTCTTTACTAAAATGTTCTCATTGATAAACAGTGAGATACAGAAATCAATAAATCAATCAATCAATAAATCAATAAATAAATATCTCATCAAACCAGCTATGGCATTTTTTAAAATCTATTTTAATAAAGGGAGACAGGAGGAGGTCTGTGAGTTCTGAAATATATTCTTTGCGGGGATGAAAGCATCTGGGAAAATACAAGACATCATTACTTTTACTTAGAGGATGGCTTAATTATATTTTTGACAGAATGTTTGAAGTTAGATGGTGTGGTGCATTCTTCAGCAGCTAATGAAAGATTGCAGCTTCCCCTTCAGCTTGGTAGATTTGGAATGTCCGTCCTATTAGTGCAAGGAGGGAAATATTCTGTTAGCTGTTCTTAAGGCAATGGGGAACTTCAAAAAAGAAAATATCTCTTTCACCTACGAGATAAAAAAAATTGCATATGGTCAGTGCTTCCTTGTTCAGAATACCAAACTGTTCATTGAGACACAAATCTCTATCTCTCCGATATAACTCATTTTTAAATTATTATTAAGAAATAGCGTTTTCCTTTCAAAATAAATGGAAAAGGAGGGAAAGATCATAAAGATCAGTAAAGCCCTCTTTAAAAAAATAGATTTGCATTTTGTTTTAAAATTAAGACAGGAGAGGTGTGATTTTGGAGGATCTTGGTCACTAGAGGTCATAACAGCAAGAAATGGTGCTGCTGAGAGGCTGCTTCTCTGCGCAGCTCCCTCTGCCATCTTCTTTCCTCCATACAGAGCAAGTTACTTTGACATACAAACACCCCACCCTCCCATTTTTATTTGTTATTTGTATAAAAGACCTTGAATGCTTGTTAAATGTTAATTTGTAGATTAGAATATGCACTGAGTGCAAAAGTTTTGGTAAGTCATGACTGAGACAACCAAAGTGATTTTGAAAAATATTTCCAAGATCACCGTGACATGAATCATTATAAGAATAAAGAAAAGATATTACTACAAATGAATTAACTAAGTAGTGAAATAAGAGATCCCAAAAGTGCTGTGAAATAATAGCAAATAAATATGCAAATTCAATTATTTGTTTTCTAGAAGAAATTGATTTGGAAGATATTCCCAACATTTTGTTCTCTGTCCTGCCAGACCAAAGAGACTGTAAGTATGAAAGATTTAACAAAATGTTAGAAAAGCTTTGATTAGTACTAACTCTTCTTTGATTAATAGTAATTAAGTTTCTGTTTAAAATGCTTCTACTTTTCAAATTTAATATGGTTCATTATAGACACAGCAAAAATTATAAGAGTTAATTTATTTTTTCCATTCTCTGTCTAACCTTAATATCAGGAAAAGCCTGGATTCCCAGTCCCTCCTTCAGCAGGGATGCAGGGATGCTGTAGGATTTGCATCCTACAGCAAAAGGCTCATTATCACTCACTGTGGTGATGAATTCGTGAGCTGAACAGCAATTTCTAAGCTGTTGAAGAATGTATTAAATGCTCCCAATATACATTCTAGCAAGTTAATGAATATATATATATGCATGTGTGTATATAAAAATGTTAACTTATAAATAAATCTTCCTCTCCTCTATGAGTCTTTATGCCATAGTAAGTTAACCCCATAAGCCCTGGTTAATTTTATTTTACAGAGTTTCTGTTTATGCCAAGGGAATTACAGGCTGGTTGATGCCACACTCAAATCCTGGACTGGGTGAAATCAGGGATTATGGAATCTACAATTCATGGGAGCTTCTCAGAAGCTGAATGCAAAAGACAAAACTGATGTTAACAAGCTGCAGGATTAAAAAGAGACAGGAGTCTTCAGACATGGAAAACCCCTGAGCTAGACCTGGCCTGCTTGATTCACAGCCACCACTCCTATTAATTCAGCTCCTCTGCATGAAAACACCAGGCTGCCAATGTGACACTCCCTGTTCCCTTGGATGTCCAACCCGTACCAACAGCTACAGCAGGATCCTTCCATCTGCAGGCAGGCAGGGGATCAAGAACTCTCAGCTTCAGATAGAGCTGCTACCACTCCATCTATCTATATCTGGCATTTCAATATTACTGACTGAGCATTACTCACTGTATCATCTTTTTAGTCTCCTTGCAGAGGAAGAGATCGACAGCACGTTCAGGCTATGCCCAAATGATGAAACCCAGACGTGGTCCCTGCACGCTGCTCTTACTCCTGGCTCCATCTGAACCTTTGTTTCAGGACAAGGCCATCTCTACAGAGCTGATGCACTCTTATTCCAGATTTCAGCTACTCAGCCTGGGGTGAGATCCCAGTAAAAATAAGCCAGTCTGTAATTTAGAAGTAAAGCTCCTTCTTCAGACTTAACTCTGTCTTGGAGCTTAACATGACTCTCTCAGACACCTGAAGCCAGCTCTATCCTCTCTAATAACAGATAAAGTACAACAGATGTCTTAGTTTATTACTTTTTCCTTTCCCTGGTTCTGTTGAAACCTCAGTTTTTCACAAAGTTGAGTGTAAATCAATGAGCCTTTTCCCTATAATTATCATCAATAACTGTACACTACAATTTCCAGTGCAGAAAGCAGACTCTGCCTTTCCTGTAGTTTGATCTCCTCTCCTCTGCATGCTGCTGCCTGCAGGAGATTCAGAGGGCAGCAAGGCTGTGAAAACTGTGTGGGATGAAACCCTAAACAGGAAAGAATCTGTTGTGCAAGAAGCCTTTTGTCAGCTGAAAATTGCACTTGTAAAAAAACACAGAAACCCCAAAGCTTGTGGTTAAAGAGTAACATCTTTAGCCCTAATTTATACTGACAGCACAATAGAGCTATTGCTCAGGCTCTGCCTGCTCTCGCCCCATCACAGCAAGGGTGTTATTAAGTGATAAATCAATTCCTACAAGGCAAACTGGAGATTAAGTCCTTATACAATGTTCATTTGCAATTGAAAGCAAACAGAAATACCCTGGGACAGGGGCTTGGTGACCCTTTTCAAGGGCCAAGCTTGAATAAACACCCCACATGCCAGCACAAGGCTGAGATCAGTATTGCAAGTCCTGAGTGAATGCTATTTCTCAGCATCTGATCCACTAACCATTTCTTCTTTAAATTAGTAAATTCCCTGAATAAATAATTTGGGTTTAAATGGTCACTGCTGAAAGAAATGTCATTCTTTGGTTCCGATGGTCTCAGCTGTTGGAAAACAGTGCTCAAATAGCCAGATCAGCTAAGACCAGGACCTGTCTCATCTCAGATCCCCTGCCAGGTGAGGGGCAGAGCCTGATAATTCAGAAGAAGACACAGGAGCCTGTCAAGGAGCAGATCTGTAAGTGAACTATTCATGGACACTCTCTCCAGGTACAGCACCAGCTCTTTGCCATGTGAGGTAAGAGCACCTCCCTTTGGGCAGTCGCTGTGCTGGTTACATCCTCTCCTGCATCCAGGGAAAGCTGGAGTGGAAAACTCCCCACATCCATTTACAGCGCCAATAACAAAACCCAAATGGGAAGAGCCCCCTGTCCCAGCTTCTTCCCAGCAATTTAACTGGCAGTGCTGTTCATGGAACGGAGGCAGGGAGAAAAGATGGGAAAAATGAGAATTTTTCCATGCAGCCTGGCAACAGCTCAATGAAAGGGCCTCAGCAACCACCCCCTTTGAGGTGGTGTTGAGTGCTCAGACAGCAAACACAGATGGGAACACCTGTGAGCCGGCAGGAAGTGACACTTCATGGAAATGCAATTACTCAGAAGATCAAGGTGAGCTTGTGAGGCAATGCCTGCTTTCTTCTCCCTGCCAATACCCCTTCAGCAGTGCTGCAGGAAGGGGTGACAGCCTAACATCTCTTTTTCCCTTGGCGTGAAGCCAGCTGCTCGAAAGATGTGATTACCCTTCTCCTTTGGCTCCTCTTTTCTTTGAGGAAGAATTTTGGCACCATTTGTCACCTCACCAGTTGTGCCTTTCCCTGGTTCAGTGACCTCTGTAGCATCTCACCCAGCTTAGAAGTGAATGATGCACATCTTTAGCCATTGCAGGAGTTCAGAGATGACCTCTGGGTCGGCTTTAGCTCCAGGTTTAATCTTAGAATCTTCCACTAAGCCAAGTGAGTTTTTCATTTTGTTTAGGGTTTTACGTTTTGCGAGGGACTCTATAACTGATCCATCCTTGACTGTGGTAGCTGTTTGAGAAAAGCAGGAGGGAAAACCGTCGCAGTCTGGGAGAGCGAAACTGCTTAGTAGCAAAGGGATTAGTGGTATGCAGGCAAACTCATTTCAGAAGCCATCAGAGGAGAGAGGAAATCCTGCCTTTCCACTTCTTCCTCGCAGAAGGACCAGGCTTTCAGTAATATCAGTCTTTGCACACTGGAATGGGTTAGGGAGGGCTCCCAGGGGCTGCTCAGCTGGGAGGTGTGAGGGGGTGGCAATCCCTGCGTGTCAGGGGCTGAGTGGAAATTTCCACATCTGGCACAGAGGATGGGAGCTGAGGGCCTCCTGGAGCTGCGGGTGCCCAGCTCCCTGCAGGCTTTTCCCTGTCATTAATGGGCTCTGTGTGCTTCTGTGGTCTCATCAACAATGCAGCAGCCATAGCAGGGCCATTGCTGCAAATGGCACCACTTCAGATCATTACTATAGATTGCCGTAGCATTATTTCTCTCCCAGCAACAGTTTCATTTGAGTCCAACCAGATTCCATCGAATATTCAAATGCAAACAGATATTTAACTGCAGTGGAAGGTGGTTTGCTGGCAGTGAGTCAAGGCTTTCAAATGTTTTCGTGTTTTTTCAATCATTCCCTCCATCCCTGAGGTGTTTATTGTGAATTGCCAGGAGGGAAGACATAACTTAGCAATGAATGGGGGAAGGAAAAGGGAGCAAACCTCTAAACCACAGCCGAGCAATAAGCAATGCACTTTGTCCCCAGAAAACTGTTTTCAGTGTTTCTGTTTTCTTTAGAGCTGGTTATACTGTGATTTGAAGAACAAAAATGCCATAACCTAGAGTCCTGTGGCTGGTGCATTCAACCTCTTTTCATCTCACCCCATACAGGTTAAATATGGTTTAAAATAAAATTTTTACTGGTGTTCAGCACTTCATAAAAGCACACTAACCTTGAGAAAAATCTATTGCCTTCCTCCAAATCTTTGGTGTTTACATGTTTTCCCATTCATCCGGGAGCTGCCCTTGCTGGACTTATCATCAACACAATCGGGACTTATTCTCAGGGACAAAAAAGAGTAACAAAGCTCTAAAAGAGACCAAAATGACACTGAGGTCAGGTCCCTCCTGAGGAACAGGGAGATGGGGCTGCTGCTGCCCTGGAAGCCCAGGGCCCCACTGGGCAGGAGAAGGAGCAGCAGCATCTCCACTCTCACCCAGGAACAGCAGCACAGCAAAACCGAGGGTCGGATTCAGGAAAACTCCTGCAACAGCCAGGCTGCACACAAAGCGTGTCCAAGTCAGACACCACAGCTTCTTCTTCATGAGAACAGGGGTGGGTGCAAAGTGGGGCACCTGAAACCACTGAGCTCCTGCTCCTGCATTCAGGGCATGGTTCTTACACCTCCAGTTCAGCAGCAAAACCGGGCTGAGAAGTTGTACCACTGCAGTCAATCCCTGACCTCTCACCACCACCCACCAGGGCAGAGTCGAGACAGCCTTCACCTTCCAACCTCATCTCCCTAACCTGGGCACCGTGCACAGCAATACCTAAGACTCAAAAAAAGGCTGTAAACCTGAGGCTGTTCCTGTTGTGGCACAAATTGCTTAGGAAGCACCTTGTAGAACAAGCCACCAGCACTATCTCTGCTCATCGAAGCCCTTTATCAGACATCCAGTCTTTCCCATTCATGTAGCCCAGTAATTTGTTAACCAACAGGTAGAAGACAATAAATAAAGAGCCCACAAAGAGGTGAAGGGATATATGGAGAACAAAGACATCTGAGCACAGCCCACTGCTGGAAATAGCAATGTGAGAGCATTCCAGCATGCCGGAGATTTAAGTTTTACATCTTTGTGTCAGAGAATTTGTTGCACAAAAGACAACAAAAAGAATTCAAAGCAGTTTTGCCCCCAATCTCTTCGTGATAGGAATCTGTTCCTTTTGCAAATAAACCATGTTTTCCCCAGCTCATCCCTCTCTGAATGGAGGAGCGGGCAGAAACAAATTAATCATGCTTACACTGCCTATTTGGTTTTTGCTCGTTGCTCTAAGCTCCTTTGTGATCTCTCTCAAAATATTTTCATCTATTTGTTTAGAGAGAAACTTTCCTCCAGGCAGTAATGCATAATACAGTAAGACAGGACATTGCAGCAAATTTCCTCTTGTATATAAAAAAAACCAAACCAAAACTAGGTAGATTTGGTCTCCCATTTGAATTCCCATTCACTTACCTAAACAATAATGCTCTTATCCCCACTGTGAAAGGAAAGTCAATACGTTGCACTTAATGATGTTTTTCTGTGGTCTGTCTATTCTCTGCATTCTAATTTTCAGTGTTAACTTCCAGACACATCTAATGTTTCATAAAAGGCAATGATCCATTTCAAATTCCTTGGGACATGTCTCATTTTCTGAAAGATCTGTGTTGTTTACTGCTGGCTGAGAAGGAAAAAAAAAAGTCTTATTTCTTGCTGTTGGCCTTTATACCCCTGATTTTATGTCTTTTTAAATCCTGATGGAGAAAACAGAAAAGGTGTTGACCCCCATTTTATGGACTTTCTACCCAATCAGTTTTTATCTCCCTGATTTTTTGGGGTTAATTGTACATCCTGCAAGCGACGTTTTCAAATTCTTAAGGGCAATATTTTCGTAATTGTAGCGTTTAGATTGATGCTGGGGGTCTTGGCTGTGTTTAGTGACTGTGTTTGTCTGGTTTGCTGTCGCTGTCTCAGCCCTGCACAAGGGCTGCCTGTCTTTTGCTGCTCCTCTGCTGCTCCACAACTGCTCTGCTCCATTGATCAATGGAAGGTATCATCTCTCCCTCTGCATCTTCACTCACTCCTTTTCTGGGAAACATTTCCAAGTCCTGATAATTGCAGGAGGGATGCCCTCGGGCTTTCTGGGCATCTTTGCCCAGTTAAAGTCCTGCATGGATACAAAAGCACCCCATTTTCAGTGACAGATCTTGGCCTCTGCTGAGGGAAGAAGAAGCAGAGTTTACAGCTAATATCTTCCCGGTATTTTGGTGTAAATGTCTTGACCCATCTCACTTGTCCCAGTTGAGCCTGCATAGCCTTTTCCACTTATTTCCAGGCCCTAGGGAATACGGCAGAGGAGAAAACAGCATTCTACAAAATCTTGCTGATATTCCAGGAAATGCTGATGCCAGGGGGGCCTGAGCTCTTCTGTTTCACTTCTGAGTGCAGTGATCAGGGCAGCATGGAGGGGCAGGGAGGGCAGATGAAGAATATCCCTGTGGGATTCCCATCAGGAGGGATGCTCAGCACACCTCCACAGCCCATGACCCCATGGAGCCTCTTGGCTTGTGCTGGCACAAGGACACACGTGGGAAACCAGAAACCCAACACAGCAGGACAGCTTTGCCTCTCTGTGCCATTGCACAGCACAGAGAACAACCCTTGACACCCTCAGTAATGCTCAGGCATCAAAGTCAAATAAGTACCAGCTTCATGGAGGATTTTATGTATTGATTTGTAAATAGACAAACCAATTTTGCCTGACTCCCTTAAGACATTATTGATATTTTCTGCTGTAAAATCTTCCCTTCTTTTGTGTGCATTTATCAAGGACAAGGAAAATAAATGACAGGATTCGTGTTTCATAAGGGTAGCTCTGGAATGAACTGTCAAAGATTTTGTTTCCTATTTCACTTGGTCCAGTTAGGTTTTTAAACTGATATTATATAATAGAAAAGAGTAGAATTCTTTTACCCATTCTTTATTTGTTTGGTTACATTTTTAATTGATACAAAGCTTTGGGAGTCACTCAGCCTCTTACATGAGTCTCTTGCATTTGCAGATTGTTGATTATTCACACAGAACTTCTCCTGAGAAAATAGAAATAAGATTTAGCATACCTCTTTTGATCTTTAACCACCACTCTCAACAACAGCTGGACAGCCCTTTGGTGAGGAGGGACATTCTGGTGCAGGACACCCAAGAACTAATGGTCCAGTGCTCAGCACTTGTGTGATTTCTCTATAGGCAGGAACCACAGTTAACTAAATGCAATAGAAGTGAGTACTGAGGGCACTCATTTGCTCAAAAATAAGTAAAAAAAAAAAAAAAAGACCCTTAGTATATTAACAAAATGTACTGGAATCCATTGTGCCTTCCACAGGTGCTGATTAATCGGGTTTAGAGGAAAGTAAATCCCCTTGTGCTTCATAAGTGCAAGGCTATGGAGGTATCCAAACACACCCAAGCACTGGATATCGAAACACAACAGGGAGCATAATTCCCACTGCTGCTGTGTATTAGATTAAACCCTAGCCCTCTGTGATCCTGGCACAGAAGATTTTCTAGCTGAGAATATCCCAAGTGTTTTTACTAATTAACCATTTCCAGAATCTACCATCCCTAACGCATGAGTCAGATTCCAAGAAAGTGTGATATTTTAACTTTTTTTTAGTGCACCTTCTGCTTCCTAAACCCTAGCATTGAATTCAAGCTTTTCTGTGGAATCCTGTAGCTGAGATTTCTATCTAATCATGCATCTGCAGGAGATTCAGTGCTGAGAAAAACATGACATATCATAAGAGTCAGTGAGTTTCATTCTGGCAGTGAAGAAAAATCTCTATTTCCATCATTTTCCTCCAGGATGCAGGTTTTGCAGTACTATTCTATGGTATTTCAATGTATAAAAATATGGGAAAGACTTTTGTTATAAGAGATCCAGACAGGTTATTTCAAGTGGTTTGGAATCATGTGATAGAGATCATCCCACTGACCGAACAGGAGAGCACCAAGCCCTGTGTGGGCAGGGTCCCCATGAAAACCTCTGGGCAGGGTCCCAGCCTGTTTGATTGGCTCCCAATTACCTGAAACAGCAAGGTGAGTTCTTTTCCCTTGCTTTTGCCTCTTCTGGGCCAAAAGCAAATGCAGTTACAAGAGCCCAAAGCAGCCAAACTCCTCACATCAGAGAGAACATCAGTTTGCAAGATGTGGGCTCGCCTCGCTGCCAAAAACTCACAGACATAATAAAAGAAGGCATAATTTTTTATCTCCCTTTGGACAATACTAAAACAGGATTCTAAGGGGATGGATAATTAAAATCCAAATGCAGATGTTCAGCAGGGTGTGGGCTGTGCTTTTCTATTTCATTATCAGCTGCTTTCTGTTGGGGACAAAATATCATTTCATCTCTTGAAGAGCTCCAGTCCTTTACACACCACCTCTTCAGCTAGGAAGGAATTAGGGACTATTGTGGATGTTTTGGTACTGATGAAAGCTTCAGTATTCATCATGCCAGCTCTCCTATTCATGGAGAAGCCGATCTGTGCTGCTGGAAAACTCCAACAGCTACACCTCTCTTGGGTGATTGTGAAGGGTCTGTGCACAAAATCAGTCCAGATCCATCGCCCTGCCCTGCCCTGATTGTGGGAGCCAATTTCTCCTGAAATTGAAAGCGAATGCAAAAGACAGGAAATCAAATTTATTGCTGGGGGAGATCCGCAAACTGAAAATCTTTAAATGAGGCATTTTTCATCCACAAAGAACAGCACTCAGGGTCACCCTGTGCCATCTCTCCACATTAAACATTTTATTGATTTTGTCTTTCTCAAGTTTGAAGGGTCTTTTAGATCATTAAAATTCAGGTGAAAGCAATCTGAGCGAGGGGAAGGTGTGGTGGAGCCAAACTTCCTCCCACAGGGCAGCCACAACAAAATGCCTACATAATTGTCAGTTGGAAGTAGTTTCTTTGGAATCCTCGAGGCAGCTTAAAAAATAATGATGACCCTCTGTCCTTCTGCTCCATTACCTTCAACATACTTTCTCTTTCACATGGATACATGCCATAACATGGACAAATACCCGGGAAAGTGAGTCTGCAGAAGAAGTGCTGCTTAAATCCAGGGCTAAGCCATTTCCACATGAACAGGCTAAGAGGTGCAGAGGAATCCGAGATGAGGAGGATGTTAGTTATCCTGAAACATTCATCAGCACTGCCAGCACAGCTGTTTGACGAGGAAAGAATCCACTGTCACTCTTGGCTGCCAGTTTGGAGCTCGTCAGGTGGAGAAAAAGTAAAGGTGGTGTGTGCAAAACAGCACAGATGCACACACAGTGCCTCCCTCAAACACTTCCAGGTCAGGATTAAGGGTGTTTTGCTTCACTGACCTGATCCAGGCTCACGCAGGAAGGGCACGGCTGTGGGACTGCAATTCTCCTGACTGCAGGAGAATTCAGCTGCTTCAGCTGCCGCGGGGCGGCTCTTGCTGCTGCGGGAGGGCTCCACACCAGGGAGCTTTTGCCAGCAGCAAATTGTCTCTTTGGGGTGCCAGTCGGTTTGTTGTGAACTCAGAATCTGAGCACAAACCTGTACTTATGGGACAAAGCTTCTTGCAGGACCTCTTGCGAGAGGACAAGGGGAAATGGTTTTACGCTGAAAAGGGGTCAATTTAGATTAAACGCAAGGAAGGAGGTTTTTTTCAGTGAGGGTAATGAAACACTGGCATGGGCTGCCCAGTGCCCCATCCTGGAAACCCCCAAGGCCAGGTTGGATGGGGCT
>QWTY01065802.1:0-2500 GCA_008033365.1 Pseudorectes ferrugineus
GGGGAAAAAAAAAAGAGAGAAAGAAACAATACGCACAAATAAGGTGACACTGATGGATTATTTTTCTTTTTCTTTTAAGCTGTGTAGGAGAGCTAAACATGGGAAATAAAGAACTCCACTCTGGATTAAAAGTGACTGTACCAGGGCTTTGTTCAGCATCTTCCTGGCCTCACTATTTGAAAAACAAACAAAATAGAGCTCTCACTATCCCAAACAAGAATCTTTTGAAGTTACAAGACACAGTAAGATAAAATAGTGCTGCCATGAGCTCAGCATCACCTGCCTGTACATAAGAATTTGTTTCTCTTCTTTTAAATAGAATTTAGTGAATTATTTCTCCACTATGTAAATTCAGATCTCTTTGCACCATTTGGAGACAGACCTCCAAAGGCCTTTCCTGTTATGTTCAGAGCAACAGGAAAACTTTTTCATAATATTATTCTGCATTCCTGTACTATAACTATCCCCTATGATGACACAATACCAGGCCTTTAGAAGAGGTTGTGTCGACGTACTATGTAATAACATATCCTGCTGTTCAGTGGCACGAGACCTCAGAACAGCTCCCTAGCAGTTAAATATGGATTTCTGCAATAGATCGAAGCAGCTGGGAGTTATTACTATTTACTAAGTAAATAAATTTACACGTTAAAAAAGACTTTAAAATGTTTACAGGAAGGACCGTCTCTCCTAATTTCAAAGGCAATCATTCGATGGGGGTTGTACACTGGGACATAAATAGGTTAAAAATACAGTTTGCAGGATTTGTAGTGATGAATGAGGTAAAGTAGAAAAATCTTCAAAAAGTCCAAAAATAGACCTTAACATAGTCTGGGTTAAGGACTAAGGAGAAAAGTCTTGCTAAAGTCTTAAGCTTCCCAGTCTGCGTGCCTCTCTGAAAATTCAAAGCTTACATTTACATCCTTGTGATACTTTCGGCCGGGTTGCAAACCTGGCCCAGAAAGCGCTTTTACCTACCCCAACAAGGGAAGTAGGTTGTGAGAACAACCTAAAACCAGACAGTTTTAGAGAGGTTTTATTTCTGGTGATCAGATTTGCTTTTTTTTTTTTTTTTTTAAAATGGCAAACGTGATCTTGACAGATGGAACCAAAAGGAACTTTTACAAACTCCTAAAAATAGGGAAGCCCATAATATACTGAATATATGTCACGCAACACATGCATCTCGAGTTAACTCCTATGCTTGCAAGCACGAGCATGTGGGTCCCCAGCCTTTTGCTGCCACCCCTCCGCAGCACCTGGCTGCTATGGCAGTGCCATGCTGGCTCCTTCTGCTGCCAAGAAAAGCATCCAGAAGTGGTGAACACAGGGGTTTAACCACAGTGTTGCATTCCTAACATCAGGCCACAGAAGAAAAGCCACCAAATCACAGCATTTGGAAATTAAATGCAGTTGGGGAGAGGCAGGATATTTGCTATCTTTTTGTTCTCTTCCATTTCGGTCCTTCAGGGTCGTATTTTTTGACTTCTTCCCCACAGGGAAATGCTAAAATCACATTTTGGGGTTTTTTTTACAGAAGGTGTACATGCAGGCATGTACAGGCTTAAACAAATGAGCTTCCCCCATAATCTCAACCTTCAGAGCATTTCATATAAACAAGACATAAAGCAAGGCTCAGCAAGACCACCGCTACCCTTATAACATTCCTGTTCCTCAAAAACAATGCCATTTCCATAGGTGGCAAGTGGCCTGAAGGCAAGTCTTGGTAACAAAAACCCCGGGACAGGACCTCTTTTCCAAAAATCCTTTCCCAAACTTGACCTGAGAGTTCCAGTTATCAAATTCCCACTCTTGTTACCCTTCTCCAAAGTTTTAATGCAATGAGCCTTCTTCACAAAACACTCTATCAAGCACTGGCAGCAATTTCAGCTCAATAAACCACTGGGATTTGGGTAACAGTTTCAGAACTGACTAAAGCATCACTGACAAATCCTTCTGTGGATATTTAATAGGAATCAGGCTAGAAACTCACTTTAGAAGACCCTTCCTGACTGGGGCTGCAGCATGCACCTTGCTAGGAACGGACCAGGATGGCGATACCAGATGTGATGAGCACTCCAGACTACTAAAATGCCACATTTAGGAGAAAATGAATCTGAAAATCTTTAAAAGTACACCAGGAACTAAGCTCAATTTCCAACGCGGTCTAGGAGCATTCTGGCAAGCCTCCCCACAGATGTTTTGTCCACGCACATATCCACATAAACACACGCACATCCGTCTAATAAAAGAACAGCCCTAACCAAATACAAAAACCCTCTCAAAACACCACATTTTAGCTCAAAGCTTATTTTCGAAGCAGCTTTTTCAGCCTTAAAAAAACCCGATGGATTTAAAGTTTGCTCTGAAAGCAAGAGGCTCTAATGAACAAGTTGACACCACTTCAACTATAGCATTGTGAACAGCACCACTAGAATATATATGTATACATACTTGAAAGAAAAAAGGCCCCCTGAATTTATGTTGCATATCATTTTCC
>QWTY01065802.1:7500-10492 GCA_008033365.1 Pseudorectes ferrugineus
TGGTCGTGACAATACTGTATAAATAAGGATAATGGCCTTAGCAGCTTTTATCTTCCTCTTCGAAGCTCACCCCTGTCCCAAGATCCAACTGAAACTTTCTGCCCAAATCTTTGCAAACTCAAGAACACACAAGAAAATCAGGAATACACAAGCAAAGTAATTTCAGGATTTTGAGGCTGGGCTGTAAGTTCCCGGGATTTAAACTGGTTTTGCACCACTGTCTTTCTTGTTGGTCAATAGCTTCTAGTGCCAAAACCATGGTCTGGCTAGTGACTGATTCGAGTCATGGTCGCATGACTGATTTAAAATAAAAGAGGATTCAGGTGCCCTAATGCTGCACCACTTTAATGGCAAAAGACCCTCCACAGCACGTTTTATCTTAAGCCATGGCATTTGAAATACATTTCCTGACTTTTGTTTTGGTTCTGAAGGTTGTGAAGTACTCTGGTATAAGCAGGGGGAAAAAAAAGAAAGGAAGAAAAAGAAGGAAAGGGAGAAGGAAAGGAAATAACAAAAATTTGCATATTTAAACAATTCCAGAAGCACCAATTGCCTCCTATAACCATTACGAGGTGCTTCATCCACTTGGGGGATGTGCTGGGCTGAAAAGCACAAGCCCCAGCAAGTCCCAGTGCAACGGCCCCATCAAAAGGAGAAGCACATTTGATGAGGCCTCCAAAGCAGTTATTGACTTGTAACACAGTGAACATCAAGCCTTAATAAACAAAAAAGCTACAGACAAAATTATTTGGTTAATGGCTGAATTGGATATTTTGTATAGTATATAAATATCATTACATACACTTATTATTGCAATCCAAGAACAGCTGGATTAGTTAACATTCCTTAACTAACACAAGTTAACACTAATACAACATGGGAGAAACTATTGCCTTCTGCTTATATTATAGAATAAAATAGATTTTTTTCAGCACCAAGCATATGAAAGGGAAAAGAAGAACTTCTGGCCAAGGAACCAAAGGTTTGGCCATAAGTACATAAATAAAAGAAATGGCTTTCTATTACAGGTGATAAAAATTGTACTCAGCATCTTTTGATATATATCTTCTCAAAAGTTTTGTGAGCACAGCCCTCTTGTGGGCTCATTTGTGTTTGTGTAACAACTGGAGATGGGGAACAGCTAATTCCTTTACCTGTTGGACAAACCTTCACTCCTCCAGGCTACCAGAGAATTGGCTGCAGGTATAATTATTCATCCCCTTGCCCTGGAGGAACGGAGCTGCTGCCAGCAATTTGTCAACATAATTTGGGCCTATTGTTCTTGTTCTGAAGTTTTACCTTATTTTCTTTTTCTACATGAAATACTTATTTATCAGGAAAAAAAGAAATGTGCTATGTTTGAAATGTTCTTCTGATTTTCTTAGCTCCTACCTTTTAAAATTTTTCAGCTGCATGAGGTTGAGGGTAGTGACCCACCACATTAGGAAATAGTTGTGCTCAGTACAGGCAAGAACTCGAAGCAAAAAGAGGGGCCTGATTCATTAAGCTGTAGCACCCATCTCCTCCTACAAACATAACCCACCTATCTAGCAAGGATTTACTTTTTGCATAGTTTATCCTTCTGGTTGTCGGCCATGGTGATGTCCCCAAGCTCACTTGGGCAAAACATTCAACACGGCTGCTCAATACCTCAAGTGTATAATCCATAGGATGGATACTAGAGCCACAACTATATGATAGACAGACCTGGTCTTTGCAATCCACAAGCCTTATCCCTCTTCACTTCTGGAGGGCATGGCTAATAAGAATCCTCAGATAGCCTGTTCCCCATCCAGCATATAAGAAACCTTTTGATTTTTCTCTTAATTGAGAAGAAAAATACAAACTGGTATAGAGGATTAAAAATATACTTGGATAATGCAAAAAATATAATGCCATATATTTCCTAGATTCTACACACATACATTGTTTATAGAAACATAGAATTATAGAATGGTTTGGGTTGGAAGGGACCTTAAAGATCATCTAGTTCCAACTCCTTGCCATGGGCAAGGACAGCTTCCACTAGGCCAGTTTCCTCAAGGGTGGGATTTTGGGGACCATGAAATGCAGAGCCATGACTAACTTCATTTTCTGAGAGGACCCACTCATGGCTTTGCCACCTGAACATCTCCTAGTGGGACTAACCGAGGCTGATAGCCAGCAATCCCACCTCCCAGCCTGCCAAAACCAAGTGGGAACATCATACCCATTACAACCAAAACCACGGGGGTCAGAATAAATCCTACACGTAGAAACTTCAAAATGCTAAAAAATAGATGCTTTTTACTGCTTCATGCAATTTTGATTCAAAGGTGAGTTATTTTGACAAAGGCACAAAGATCGGGTTCAGATGGAAAAAATGGTGTTCTGAGTCTAGGGAAATAAGGTCGTTGAAATGACAGGCAGGTGATAACTCCGCCTGCAACTAAGCAGAACAGCGAGGGCGACTTGTGCACAGATGGAAACCTTTGCAGCATTAGAGGAGGCAAGGCCTGGCGAACTAAAAAGCAGAAAAAATTCTGCATGGAAGTCTCAGCCCTGACCTGGATTCCCTTCCTAGCCCCAGAAAAGTCATAAGCTTTCTATCTTTAGTTTCCCCTTATTGCAAATGAGGGTAAGACTCTTCTCTAACTCTTCGCAGCTGCATAGGAAAAATGAGATATAAGCTGTCTTTATGCATGCAACACAGGAGACAAATAGATAAAAGGAAAGAGAGTGGGTATCAACGTGAATACCAGAGAGGATAGAAAACTGGAAATAAACAGGACTTTTGCCACTGATTTTCACAAGGCCAGGATTTTACCTGAAGGGACCAGAGGCACAACTAACACTGCACACTGTCAAAGGTCACCAAACCAACATCCACCAAACAACACCAGTGCTCTCCGTTAGCTCTGCTGTCACGCCTCAGCGCTGACCCTACCCAGGTATGTCGTGCACGACACCAGCTGGGTACTCATAGAGACATCTCTAACACAGGACAGCCTTC
>QWTY01065805.1:0-12023 GCA_008033365.1 Pseudorectes ferrugineus
ATATGGGACACTTTGCTGAGGTGTGGAAGACCTGGCTTCACATTCTTCAAAACCAGTCAGCAAATCTGCCTGTGTCTCAGGAAGTAAGAACTCATGGAGATGTAATTTCAAACCCCATCAGGCAGGAGCCCTACTGAAAGCCAGGCTGGGTGTGCAAAACCAAACATGACTCACTGGAAAAAAATAGGCAAAAATCCCATGTCAGCTCCATTTCCTCAGATTTGGTATAATGGAGTTCTGCTGAAATAGGAGCAGGGCTAAAGCAGCTACCCCAAACCACCCGAGTAAAGTTACCTCTCCAGAGGAATAAAGGAGTTTGTGGGGGAAAAAAAGAATGAGAATAGATCAATTTAGTTGGGCACCCTACAGAATAAAAGACCTTCTACTACTTTATTTCTGATACAAGACTTGGGTAACATAATGGAGCCTGTGTCATTCTGGTTTTAGTATCGTGCACCCTTTAAAATGTAGATGAGAATCTACCTTTTCGGAAAGGTCAGCTGTGACTCAACCACTATTTTTATGTTGTTCTGCAAATTGTTACAGTGAATCACTGTGTACTTTCCCTCACATTCACAGACATTTTATGTTTCTTCATCCCTTGTCCCCCAAAGTAAAAGCAGTCTAGACTGAGAAATGCAGTGGGAAATTTGTTCATTTTATGTGGGAGGAAAGCAAAAATACCTTAATTCTGTGAAGAGCATCTGTTTTCCTTAAGCCAAGGTTTCCTATGGAGCATAAAGGTCAAACCAATTTGATCAAAGGAAATTTCTACCACCATTAATTTCATCCGCCTTTTGGTGAAAACACTTGAGTGAGTCAGAAGAAAATCTGACTAAAATGAGCTCACCAGAAAGTCTGTGGGCTGCTTCTGAGGTGAATGTGAAGCATCCTGAGCCCAGCTGAGCTTTAGGAAGGAAGTTTTTCATGAATATAAAGTATAACAACACTTTACAATATTTGAGTAACACATTATGAGTCAATGTGCCGTTCACGTACTCTGAGATTACCACATTAAAGTGATACTTTCAGCCTAAACAGGACCAGTTCGTGGGCACCATCAGTCACTCCTGCTGATTTCATGGAGACAACAAAAACTTTTTTGAAATTTTTTTCTTTCTTCAGCCCTTGGTAATTGATAGATGTGTGTCAGATAAGAAGATGCAAGTAGGAATGGTAGAATGGATAAAATAGAACTGATTGTTGAGAAGCCAGTTCTACTATATTATAATTCATTTGTTTATTTTCATCTTGATTGCATTCAGTCCAGTTCTCTTTTAAAATTTTTTTTATTATTTTAAATTGTGTTTATCATCTTGAGAGGATTTCCTCCCAGGCAACTGCAAATATAAAATCATTAATATCTGAGAATTTTAGGTGTGCCCAGTGTTTTGGCTAGTTGTTTATCTAAAGAAAATATTTATTTTTCTTAAATATTTACACCAATAAAACTGGAACCCACAGTGATCTTATGCAGTGTCTTTAGACACTAAGAGGCAGAGAGTCAGCCAGAAAGAAAGGATTGATAGACTGCAATAATTGTTTTCATCCAAAACTCTGGAATAAAATATATCACCCAAGCAAGGCTTTCCTTCCCCTGAAAATAAATATTTTATGATTGTTTCTATTGAGTAGAAAACCCTCAAAGTTTGGAGATATATGAGGAGGTTACCTAAATTTGATTCATCCTGCTCAGAACAGCCCACCCTGTAGAGCTTGCAGATTTTTTACATTCTAGACAAGCACTCACTAATTTTTACTAAATTCACCCTTTATAAAACCTGCATAGGAACTCAAGGAAAGAAGTCTGTGATTTAGGTGACTGCATTAACTGCATTAAGGAGAGTTAAAAATGCTACTCCATGTGCTTGCAGACAGGATGGGAAGAGGGGGCCAGTGAGATAGTCCAAAAGATTAAATCTTTAGTATCTTGAAAGAGCCCATGTCTGTTTTCAAGACCAGAAATGCTGGATCTGCTTAAGGTGTGAGTGACTGAGCAATGAAAGGCTCAGTAGGAGTCTCAGAAGAGAAAAGGCTTCTGGATGAGACAAATTCTGATGCTGTGTGAAGATTTGTGGTTCTGCTGTTTATATTTCACATTATTCTGGCAACAATCTGAAAGATGAACCAAGTAAACCTCTCCCAAATTCCTTCACAGGTTGTGGCAAATATGACACCTAGAGAAACGTTTGTAGTCAGAAGTTCTGTTTCTTACTAGAGCAACATATTTTGACAGGTTTTAATGCAGGAAAACTGTTGTTGGGGTCTTTAACTGATTGTAGCAGTTAAACCCTTAAACTCCTGCTATTACTTTTTGTAAGTGATTACCATTAGCATATGTTTGCCAGTGCTAACTACAGAGAATACCAGGGTAATACTAATTAGGAGAGAGAGGAAACTGAAGATTTTCTTGCTGTCTTCACTTAAACTATTAATATTATTTATTCTGTGCATTGCAATAGCTGAGATGGAGGCACCCTTGAGCTAAGCACTAAACAAACAACCAACATTAGAGAGTCCTTGCCATACAGGACCACACCAGCTAATTAAACAAGACTGACAAGGAATTGGACAAGCAGCTGATGTGAAAACAAAGCCTCAGGTCACATAACAATAGAGCTATGTATAGCCTAAATACCATCTTTTTGTTATGAGCTGCAGCCATTGCATCAAAGGAGCTCCTCCAATGGGGGCACAGGAAGCAGGATAAATCATTAAAGGGTTTTGTGATGTTGTGAGCAATTTTCATGAGGAACAAGATGGGCATCTGCAGTGCTGAAACGATCTGTTGTAGAACATAAAGCACTGTAATGACAGAAGGACACTTTCATTGCTGGGCAAAAAAATTAAATCATTAAAGTAAAATTGAGGGAATGTTTATATCCGGAGGAGCAGGGCTTGATCAGAAGTAATTAAGTTCAATTCTTCAGGTATTGTCACTAAACTGTTAGCAACAAGAGAAAGGAAACATGTTTTAAATGATGCTATAATTCATAACATTTGGTGGAGGTTGTTCTCTTTTAACCTAAGCCACTCAGTTCAGAGAGGCTTACAATAAAATGGAACAGATTCATCCATCATTAATCAGATCAATCCAAAAGAGAGTGCCATCATTTGGAGCATGCTGTACAGCAATAAAGCACAGTGACATATCAGAATTGACAAATATTATTAATCATTTGAAATGGAACATAAGGTGGTGGCAGCTGCGTCTATGATCACTGCACTTAAAATCCAGCATTCCCCTTCCAAATGTAAAACAAATTGTTTGTCTTTGACAAGGAGGTCTCCTCAGACACCAGTGAAAGCCTTTCAGCTCTGTAGGTGACTGTGTATTAGCTGGAGATCCATTTTCAGAGCCACACTGCAGGTTGTGGGTGGGTGCAGTGTGTACCTACAGAATGAACTGGGCAGGGAAAGCTGAAGGGAGAAACCAGTAAGAACAAATGCAATCTTATAAAAGTAGGGCTGCTGTAAAGTCAGACTGAAAATATCAGCTCCAGCCTTGAAACCTGGCACCCTCATGCATGCTCACCTTCTGGACCCAAGCCTATGGATGTCTTGTCTCTGGACTCTGATGTTCTACATGACCACAGGACTCCTGTTTCAGTCTAACCAGGAGCTTGGATTGAAATTTCTTTGGTGTGAAAAGCACTGACTCTATGTGTCTCTTCTCCGCTCAGAAATGAAACACCTGCTAGGCTGAGGGGGAACTCTTCAGCTAGGAGACAGCAAAGAATGTGAAGAGAGAAAAACTGCCCACAGTTCCTCAAAAAACAGGAGTGAGGAGGCACACCACACTCTGAGGTGGCAGGTTTGAACTTCAAAAAGGGAATAGTCATGCTTTCCATACAGCACATCCTTAAATTGTGGAACCTCCCCTGCTGCAGGGTGGGATTGGGGTTAAAACAGGCAAAATTGTATTGGAGGCCAACCAGGAGAAGTAAATGTGGTATTCCAATCTCCATACCAGAAAACCAGGGAACCATTAACTGTGGGAATTGAAAGAGCATGTGAAGAGCAATCTTTTATATTCTTTTCTGCTGCAACCACAGTTGATGGCATCAAGGGCAGGATATGGGGCTGGATAGCTCAGTAAAACTGTTAATGTGCTCTGGTCTCATTTTACTCCTTGAGGAGCAGAGATGTCTTTTCCTCACAAACAATTTCAAGGTAATGGAAATGGCCAGTCAGCACTCATGTCGCTGACTTGTGGTTCAGAGCTTCTGCTTGAGTCTCAGAAATTCTTCAAATCATGATGAAAGTAATGGGGAAAGTCCACATTTAACTTGGCTGATGCAGTTTATGGCTCACTTCCCTTGGGAAGAAAATGTTCAGAGAATAGGAGCTGTGGTAGCATACATTATTAAAAGTGATAATATTGGGCAGGACTTGGAGTGCTTCCAGTTCATATAAGTACAAAAAATTCAGAACATTGGGTCTCAGGTCACTGACTCGAACCAAAAGTAATGACAACTGCAGGGAGGGTAGGAAATAATCACTGAGACTTAATAAAACAAGATGCAGTGTTATCTTTTTCTTCTGTTATCTGCTCAGCTTATCAAAAAATAAATGGCGAAGGAACTTGCAGCTGAATCTGAAAATGCCAGTCAGCAAAGGGTTGTCTAATCCAGCAGAGAAAAACTTCAGAGGAACGGGTGGTAGAAGGTTGTCCACACCAACACCTCTCAGCAGTAAGGTACAAGCTTGGAACAGTGAGGGTGCTTAATTCCTGAAGCAAATTTCCAGGGAAAGAGGCAGACTGTCCCTCAGCTGAAGGATGGAGCCATTTCTAGAGGATATTCTTCAGTGCTCAACACAAGAGTAGCTGGGTGAACTTTATGGCCTGAGTCTGTAAGTTACAGGAGGTCAGACTAGATGATATCATGGTTCCTTCCCGGATCTAAAATCTGTGAATCTATTAAAAATGTATTAGGAGCTGGAAGTGGTACCAGTATAATACTGAGCCACTGCTGTGAGCAAGATCTAAACACAGAATTCAAGCCTCCAAGCTTCCACATAAATGTGAGCCAGCATTTGCTGCAAGCACAGCAGCAAAACTGATATTGAAGCAGCATCTTCCAACAGCACTGGCACTGCCTCCTGCTGTAAAAGTTTTCAGGTCTGGTCTTGGCTGAGATCTTCAGGCTTTACTGGAATATGTATGATCATAATAACAGGACTGAGTTACAGTGTTGTGCAGAGAGATGGATCAACCCTTTGGCTATTCCCAAAGGAATGAATACCCCACAGCTGATGGAAGCACAATCCAGGCACATGGCAGCTGTCTGCCAGCACTGCACGGGGTGCCACAGCTGCCAACCAGCCCGTCTCAGGGCAATATGAACAAATCCTGTCCAGCAGCAACACTGAATGGCTCTGCCTGTCCCCTCTGCACCCCTCCTGTGCCCCTGCTCAGGGCAGGCTTTGAGGCTTGAAGTAAAATGCCCAGGCAGAATGACAGAAATAATTCCTGCCTTGTGATTTCCAGAATAGATAAATGACCTCTGTAAAACTCTGCCTTCTGCCCAAGCACCCCAACCATGGGGTCACAACAGGAGAACAGAGGATGCTTTTAAGATAAACAGTTCTTCCTTCCTGTTCATCTGGCTGGTGGAGCTCTCATGGTGCAAGTGAAGGTTGTGATCCTTGTGGGGGAGATGAAAGCAAAAGGGATTACCCTGAGCTAGGGAGGTCCTGTTTCCCACAGAGATCCCCACAGAGACAGAGATCCCCAAGCCCCACACTCAGCACAATAAGGAATTTCAAGAAACCAGGAAAGGAAGCCCAGTTTTCCTGAAGGTGTGGACCACAACCTGCCCAGAGAGGTGGTGCTGCTCCATCCCTGGAAGTGTTCAAGGCCACGTTGGATGGGACTTTGGGCAACCCGGTGGAGTTGAAGATGTCCCTGCTCAGAACAGTGGAGTAGGACAAAAATGGCCTTTAAAAGTCCCTTCCAACCCAAACTATTCCGTGATTCTGTGGTGGCCTGGGCACATACTGAAGCCAGTAAAGTAACAGTGGCAGATTTGTAAATATACCTCTTTGATGAGGCACTAAAAGACTTGTCTTTCACATCTAAACTTTTACCAATCTGCCTCTGAAGAGAACCTGAGTGTCCCAAAGCAAAGACCTTCTCTGTTGGTCTTGAAATCATGCACTGGGGAACTATGGTGAGAGGCAAAATAAACAAGCATCTCATAATGACAACAGCAATTTAAAGCAGACACTTAAAAACAAGCTTGCACAACTGAAAGCCACTTTTTAACAATTTTAAAATGTAAAATGCCTTCTGACATTATAGCACAAACACAAAAGATTGGACTAAGTCCTCAAATTTCTTTCTCTTTGAAAAGCAGGGAAAAACAAATTCCTTGTTTATGTCTCTAGTGCTGAGAGAATTACATTTGTATATTTTTAAGACCTGTTATCTGACCTGTTATTCTTACATGTAAATGTCACAAAATACCAGCACACAAACTGAAAAAATAAATTTGTCTCATTCTGCATCTTTTATCAATAAAGAACAATGGGGTTTTTTCCTCTCTCTTTAATTACACTCACAGCCATCTGCTTAACACTGTGGATAAAAATGAGATGAGCACTACTGGATGGCAAGCAATAATACTTCTTTACAAATTATGATGAATAAAGAGGAAGATGAATGTGTACAGATAGCGTATCAGTGTAATGGACTGCTTTCTAACAGACATTTTTTGTGTTCTTTGCTCTACTGCATGTAAAATTAAATCTCCAGTTCTGTGCCACAGACACTTTTGCATGAGAATAAATTCATTTTTTTTGCTGAGGAAGAGACTGGTTCAATTTAAGGACAAGCTGTCCCCTTGAGCCTGAGTATTTCTAAACTGTGAACGCTTTAGAGTTTTTATCAAGATGATCCAGTATGCTTATGATGCTTTGTATAGTTTTGACAATGATTTAAATATTGCAGTTCTGACTGCAAATCCCATCTTTCCTCAACAAAACAGAACCACCAACGTGACAAGAAGAGAACTCCTGGGTCAGCAAGACCTTAAATAGTACACCTTATCATAAAATCCTCTTTATGGACATATCAGATTCCAAGTTAGAAGTAATTAGATTTTTTTTTATCTCTTGTTCTATGTCTAAATTTTTTCACTCTGACAGGAACCTTCTACTAATCCCTCCCAAGCTTTTACTTCTACAGTCAGGACACGAAGGAAAATACGCACAGGTATTTAATACGTATTCAAATACATCAGTGTATTCAAAGTCATGACAAAAGGTTCCAAAAATAACCATTGTCTTAAAGAAAGGAGAGAAATCTCAACTTTGGTCTAAAATTTTAGATGGATGGGCCAAATACAAAGTCTTGAAATCCAGTTCTGCTCAAATCCTTGGAGCCTCAGATTTACCTGACTTCATTTCAGGCTGGTAAGTGACAGCAGTTTGGAGGATATGTCCCAAGTTCTTTCTATGGTCAACAGGAGAAAAAACAGACAATAGGGACAAAATGAGATTGCAGGGGGTGAGTCAGATTTTTAGGACAGAGATGCAGCCCTACAGAAGTACTCATTTTCCATATTCACTGCAGAGGAAGCTCAGAGCTACCGTTCTCCTCATGAAGGGGGTACATTTCTAGATATTGGTGGATGAGACATTAATCCCAGGGCTTTCTGAGTATGTTTGCTTTTCTTCTTTTCTATATGAGCAGATTACCTGAGGTATTGCTTCTAAAATATTCCACAAACCTGAATATACCACGATACCAGCCTGGGGTGGGCTCTTTTTACCTGACCTGGGGTGTGGGCACTCCTTCTCACCCTCAGAGGAGATACCTGTGGGAACAGATAGACAGCATTCCTACATGCCTCCTGTCAATTACTCCATATCTAGTTCTTATTTTATCGTTTTCTAGGTCATGAGCCCATTTCTCACTTCATATAAGTCCCTCTTTTTCCATTATGTGGAAAGACACCAATTTATACCAGGTGAGTGTCTTACGTGGACAGAAGAACTTCATTCTGTCACTCAGGGATCTTTGCTGTTGCTGAGCTGATCTTTGTGTTGTGAGAAAGAAGGGAGCACTTAAAACCCAGTGCCTGAGGAAAAGTGGTGGGGTCTGGCCCCACACTGCAGTGTGCACTGTCCCTTGGGATGGGCAGGGCTCTTTGAGGTTAATTGAAGAGGTAGAAGGAAGCCACACAGCTCCTCTGGAGCACTGGGAGCAGCTGTTTCAGACAGAAAACTGATGTTTTGTCACCTCTGTGGAGTGAAACTGCCTTTCCTGCTGAAGCTCACGTGGGAGCACAGCAAACAGTGACCCGTGGAAGCCAAGGAACCTCCACATGTGCGGGCACAACAGCCCCAGGAGCTCTGCAGAGCAAACCCCAGTCCTCTCCATGACAGCTCCAGAGGCTTTTCCCTCACTTGGGAAGTGCCAGACACCCCAGCTGTCCTCGCTGGGCTCCAAGGAGCAGTCAGTGGCACAGGCTCAGGAGTGAAGCAAATGTCACTCCTTTACTTCCACCGTCAGGAAATCCCTCTCCTGAACTCTCCTGCTGGACATCGAGCTCTGATTTGGTTCTATCAGTAGTGCTTTCCACACAACATTACATATTGATAAATTTACTTTCCTCTTATTTCAAACACTTGTGATTTAAAAGACCCTCTACCAGTGTCCTAAGCACAGTTTATATTACTAAAGCACATTATTGGTTTACCAGAGCAATTTTAGTCTCGTTTCCCTTTTCCTGTGAACTCTCTTATCAACGGTCCCAAAATACCACAGCCATGGGTATTAATTTCCCTCAGCTCTGTGCAATAAAGCCAAGACCATGGCTGTGTATCCAGCAAACTCCTTCATTTGGGAAGGTCTTTTGCAAAAAATAAGTAGCCTCAACTATCATTTCAGAATTAGCTTTGACTTACTGCAGATTTGTTTTGTTTTTTGGTTTGGGTTTAGGATTTTTGTGCTTGTACTGGAGGAAAAATAGAAAAAAACCAATCTTGATTTCAAGTCTGGAAGTTTTTGGCTGTGTTTGAAACTGTGTTGTTCGCTGTATACATATGAAGTGGAAGCATCTTCAGAACCAATTTTGTGTATTTGTCTTTTGTGTATTTTTCTTGGACATGATAAGAAAAAGAAAATGAAAAATGAAGATAGACCTCAAACTACAAAGAGGGATTTTAAATTACTCTGTGTTCTCTCTCTCATACATTTCATGCACCAGCATCTGAGGAGCAAAGCACAAATAACAATAGCAACGCTGGTGCTTTTTTCAGTTTCAAGGCATTTTGCAAATATTAATCTAGACAGTAAAGGAAACAACACAAACAAGTATTATTAAAGGGAAGGAGAGAAATGACTGTAAAACATATGTGTGGGAAAGTTAAGTCATTTTACAGGGACATTGGAACTGAAGTCTTAAGGAACATCCTGTATCAGGAAATATACTCTCTAGTTCCTCATTAAAATTTTCTACATGAATTTATACAGGTCTATCTTAAAAACAAATAGGCACTGGAACAGATTGCTCAGAGAAGCTGTGGCTGCCCCATCCCTGGAAATGTTCAAGGCCAAGCTGGATGGGACTTGGAGCAGCCTGGGATAGTGGAAGGGTTCCCTGCCCATGGCAGGGGTTTGGAACTGGATGGTCTTTAACGTTCCTTCCAACTCAAACCATTCTGTGATTCTGTGGTTCTACATGGAAATAAAATCATGAAATTAGTGAGGGGAAGAGGAACATTTGCTCAGAGAAAAATTGAGGGTTGCACAGAAATGCAGAAGTACTTAATCATCTCAATATTTGGAGAATATCATTTCACTAATATTGGGTATTTGGATCATCTGATTAGTTGCTTCTTTGTTATAAAAGGGAGAAAACCAATAAAGTGTAAAAGACACCTGTTTTCTGTTGACCTATCTAATTTTCAATGAAATCAAGAATAGCAGAGACCTGGGATTCTTTAGTTAACTAAATGCTCAGAGGGTTCTTGCATTTTCCTCACAATAGGCTGAAATATGTACTGAAAATTACGATAACTCAAAAAAGCATCCAAACATTTCTCACTGTATTTAACAAAAAGTTAGGCTGCTACAAGGAAAAGCTTTGGCTCTGGTCTTCAAGATGCTAAAAAAAAAGTGTCACATATTAAAGTAACTTTGGTTTGAATATATCCAAGGAGGCTTGACATAAATGACCAAATCCAGACTTAGTCAGCTCTCCTGCTCTCAAATCTTCACCTTGCTGGTCCTTTACTCCATTAGGTCAGTTTAATCAGTGCTTTAGGTGAGTTTAATAAAGCACTTGAATAAAAATCTGTACTAGCGAGTCCTTCTGTAAATGTTATTTGTTTCTGATGACTCTTGAATCAGAATTCTTCTATACAGAATATATTTAATCTGATAATACGGGAACGGGTCAAAAGAGAGAGAGTTGAAGAAGCATTAACTTTTGTAAATGTAATAAAACTCTGTCCTCTAAAGCCTTTCTTATTAGAAATGAGCTTTCAGTTTTCCATTCCTAGGAGCTTATTCTCACAAGGTCATCTAGAATTTGTGGACACAGTCAGAAACAAAAACAACAATTTTTGGTAACTTATTTGTCTCTTGTTTCTAGGCATTTACTGCCCAGGTTTTGTTATGGGCTAAATTCTGTTCACAGTTGTGAAACCAGCAGAAGTCCGGGGGCCTTAAACTGAAGGAGAGCAGGTTTAGATTAGATATTAGGAATAAATTCTTTACTGTGAGGGTGGTGAGGCACTGGCACAGGTTGCCCAGAGAAGCTGTGGATTTACTATCCCTGGAAGTGTCCAAGGGCAGGTTGAATGGGGCTCTGAGCTACCTGGGATAGTGGGAGGTGTCTCTGCCCATGGCAGGGGTTGGAACAAAATGATCTTTAAGGTCCCTTCAACCCAAAGCATTCTGTGATTCTGTGATTCTGTGAATTGATGCAAAGCTCAGCTTGTCTGAACACCAGCTGAGCATTTTGCCCTGAACCCATTACCCCTGTGGTTTGCACCATGATCAGGACTGAAAGCAAAGAAATATGGCAAGGGGAACAAGCAAAGCAAAACTGCAGAATTTCAGAAAGCCACATAGATGCTGGCTAGTTCCTGGCTAGATGATGTTGTTAATGAGCCAATCAAAAGGTCTCTGGAAGCCTGGAATAATCTAGTCCACAGCTCCAATTTTCAGTAGAGCTCCATGGCTGGGACAGAAGCATTTTCACAGATGTTAGTTTGGGAGTCATTAATGTTGGAAAATGGTCACGCTCATCCCTCCCCCCAGATGGAGTCCGGGCACCATAACTGTGTTACCAGCTTTATGCATTCTCACACATAATGCGTTTTTATCATAAAAACAAATGTAGCGTCCAAAAAAAATAGTGTTTTATTCACAGCCTGTTGGGAACCAATTTACTGCACTATAGGCCTGAAAATGAAGCTGTAAAGTGGCACTAGAGAGGCACAGGTCTGCAAGCCAGCCACTGCAACCTGTGGCCATAAGCACACGGGGCACACCGGGACTGGCATTCAGAGAGCACCGCGGGGCTGCTCGCCTGCGGGGTGGAGTGGCTGACACAGGATGTGAGAGGCTGCTCTGAGGACTTCCACAAAGCTCTCTGCATGCAGGGAAAGGACATTTCATCAGAACAATGGGGCTGTGGTGCTGAAAAATCACACACAAAAAAAAAACATGATTTGGAAGAGCAATGAGTGATATAGGTAGAAAAGCTGGAACATCCTAAAGGTCCTTAGCTCAGGACCCAGGAAGTCTGGGCTAATCCATTTCTGGCTGCATTAGTATACAGCTTAGGAGCTCTGAAAATCAACCCTATTTCTGACTGTTTTAATTTGAGTCTGACTCCCAAAATAAAAATTCCTATTCTTAGGAAGTCGTGTGAGTTGAAACAGGAAAGAACTTCAGTAACAGGCAAACTCTGTATACAGCCAAGATATTTTTCCAATGGCAAAAAATTTCATTTATCATCTTCCTACAGATAAAATCGCTGAATAATCTGGGAAAAAAATTAAAA
>QWTY01065812.1:0-11235 GCA_008033365.1 Pseudorectes ferrugineus
TGAAAAAAAAAAGTAATCCCTTATTAGAGAAAGGTAGAAGCTAGAACAATAGAAAATAAGAGCAGAAAAGTAAGGCATGAAAATCTCTTTTAAATAGAAATAAATTACAGTTCATGTAGAAGTTCATGGTCAAACAGAAGTGGAAATGGAGGGCAGGTGAGAAAGAGATGATCCTAAAGTCCTTCAAAGGAACTGAAAGATCATCATTTGAAGCCTGTGGACTCATATGCATCCCACTGAAATCAGTGGGTGCCACAGTAATGTATACACAAAGATACAGCAATAATTACCAGCAAATAGGAAAAATACAGCAATAATTACTAGCAAACAGAATTACATGCTATGTGAAGAGATATGTTACGTTTCTCAAGTGATTAACCTGAATTACCAACTAATTCCTTCCAGCTTCACAAAGTAGCTGGACTTATTAAGATCAAAGGAGACGACCCAGCTCTGTGACCCCTGTGATCCCCGCAGGCAGAGGGGAGCAGGAACAGCCTTGGCACCGTGCTGCTCATCCCTCCAGGAACAAGCGGAGCCCTGGGGACACAATCCAAGGCCATCTCACTTTCCATTAAAGGACACTCAAAGCACCCAATGCCAGATCCCGAGCAGGATCCTGTAACCATGGTGGTATTCTACAACCATTAATTCATTACTTGTACCTGGGTGTTGGTAAAATACCCCACTATTTACCACGGAATACTGAATTTTCTCTATGATTTCTACTGAGTATAATTTTATTTTCAGTCCCTTTTCCTGCTGAAACACTGTTATCTCAAAGTTTTTGTTCATCACTTTTACATATGCCATTTCTGATAGTTTTTGGCTAGCAAGGGGTCTATGTCACGTTCACATAATTAAAATATTCAAAATTCTCATCAGCAAAAGGTTTGGAATAAAATACAGCGTCTTTAAGTCCCGTCAGTGAAATTCCCGTTTTTAGTGTGTTTCCAGTCAATAGTGCTCCATGTGGCACAGGAGTGGCACTGTCTCTTTGGTTCTGTTGCTTCTCAGATTTCCCTTTTTTCACACAGAGAAGAATTAAAAATACCCCCACTTCATATGTCAACTAAAGTGTGACCCTGCCACACAGTAAAGGCTTGCAACAAAGTCTGGTGCAAAAGACGTAAAAACTCCCTGAGAATAGCTTCAGGTGACAATTTTAAGCAGAAAAATCCGAATTTTGAAACAGTCAGCCGAAGACTGACCATATCTAGAAGTGTATTTACATAATTAATTGTCTAAAAACTCAGAATGATCAAGGTGGTTTGGCAGATTCCAGTTTATCCAAGTAAAGTAACCCCAGTGTACTTACAGAGCTAACCATAATTTGTGTAATATGTGATTCCAAATGCCTGCCAGAGCTTTCTAACTCAGTTCAGTTAGCTGAAACACACGTTTCGCCACCGAAATCTGACTATTTAAACTGACAAGGCTATTTTGGTTGCTGTTTTGTGAGACAGGCAGGGAGAACTTGCTGCAAGCGCTTGGTGATCTTTAACTACCACATTAACACCGCCAACTGCAGTTCATCAGTGTGAAGGGGCCAAAACCACCCCAAAAGCGTGGAGAATTATAATTGGCTCCTGAAAATAATAGAATATTCACTCATTTAGCCCAATCCCACAGAATTTTTTCTTTCCCTTACTTTATTCCCTACACCTCTAACTTCGTTTCCATCACCTCCCTATCTCTTGCCTTCTTTAACCTTGTTTCTGCCGCTGATTTGGAAACCCTTAAACTGACACGAATTTGACGGCAACTGTCCCTGTCCAGAGTCACAGGGATTTTCCCGCTCTGCTCGGGCTGTAATCTTTCGGGAGCAGGGGCCAGGGCTATTTTGGCCGTACGATGTCTAACATGTTTCGGTTGCTAGGTAAACAACAAACTGTATACACGGCTCTGGATGAGCCATTCAGGAGACAAGTATAGTTATCTGGTGAGTCCTTTCTTCACCCGATCACATGGGAATGACTGTGCCACTTATGAGATAAGACTTTCACTGTCTCGCTTTGCTGCTCAGGTGAAAGCAAGAGGAGAATTTGACCTTTATGTTTGATGTTGGCCTCCCAACCCGTTCACCCCGCTCGTGGGGAAGGGGGCGCGCCCGGGTGTCCGTGTGACCCCCGGCACGGCGCTGCTCTCAGAACCGCTCCGAGCGCTGGGGAAAGCAAGCACAAGGAATGCAAAGAGTGCAAATATTGTCCCTAACACTGCTGTACACGCCACGAGTGCTCCCCAACTCCCGCGCCGTGACGGAGCGGAGGGAACCCCCTGTGCGCTCCATGCGCTCTCACACGGGCTGGGAGGGGAAACAAAGGACACAGTAAATGCTGCGGGCATCGCCCCGGGGGCAGCGGGAGGGGAGCGCTGGCACCGGGGGCATCGAGAGGGCAGCACCGGGCGGTGGGGCCGAGCCCGGCAGCCCCACTGTTTGCACAGCCGCGCTCCCGGTGCCAGCCCTCGCCTCCCCCGGCGCTCGCTGCCGGCCGAGCCGCGCCGGCGGGCGGGACCCCCGCGCTGACAGCGGAGCGGAGCGGATCGTGCCTCCCCCCACCCCCGGGGGGCTCCCGCCTCCTCCCGGGCTCCCCGCGCCGCCGCCGCCCCCGCTCAGCGCCGCGGAGCCCGCGGGGGCGGTGGCGCTGCCGCTGCCGGCGGATGCGCTGGCGGAGCGCCCGGTGCGCGTCACGGCGGGGAGGGCCCGCGCCTCTGCCGGGACATAAAAAGCGGCGCGGGGCGCGGTGGCGGCAGCAGCGCTCGGGGAGCTCCCGCGGCGGCGATCGGGGAATCCCTCACTCATCTCTCACTGCGGCTCCGCGCAGCGCCCCGAGGTAAGCGCGGCTCCGGGGCGGCTCGGCGGGCTGGAGCTGGGGCTGGGGCTGTGCGGGGCAGCGGGTGCTGACCGCTCTGCTCTGCCCGCAGCGGGTGCTGACCGCTCTGCTCTGCCCGCAACGGGTGCTGACCGCTCTGCTCTGCCCGCAGCGGGTGCTGACCGCTCGGCTCTACCCGCAGCCCGCGCTGACCTCTCCGCCCTGCCCGCAGCCCGATGACTCTGAACCGCGGCGACAAGCGGCGCGGCAGCACGCCGTTCGCGGCGCAGCAGCACCTGCACCGCCGCAGCATGCCCGTGGACGAGCGCGACCTGCGGCCGCTGCCGCCCGACGAGCTGTCGGGCTTGGTGCGCTGCACCTCGTACAGCCCCGGCGGCGCGCATCGCCAGAGCTGGGCCTCCGACTCCTCCGACTCCGTCACCTCCTCGGGCAGCGACTCCGACGGCAGCCTCTACAAGGTGATCCTGCTGGGCGAGCACGGCGTCGGCAAGACCAGCCTGGCGCGCATCTTCGGCGGCGTGGAGGACTGCGCGGACGCGGAAGAGGCCGGTGAGGGCGCGGGGCACAGCGGGGCTCGGAGGTGCCGGGGAGCCCCGGCTCGGAGCCTCCCCTACGGCCACCCCCTCCCAGGCCGCCGGCAGGGATGGAGGAGAATAACTTCTGTTTCTGAAGTTTGTTTTTTTTTTTTTTTACTTTTCCGTAGGAAATACGTACGACAGATCAATTATAGTTGATGGAGAAGAAGCGTCTCTCGTGGTGTTTGATATATGGGAGCAGGTACTTACAGCTTTTTCTTTATGGCTTGGTCTGTAGTTCTCTTTAAAAAAAAAGTAGAAATGGAACAACTATGCCTATTTCTACAATCAGATAAGTGACATTAAAAAATTAGAATTCATACTGCCTTTTGTTCTCTCTGCAATTAATTTCTTGTAGCTAGGCAGGCAGTTTAAAACGCTGAATAGAGCTGAGTGAGACTCTCTTAATGCTTTGAATAATCAGTATCTTACGTGAGTAGCCAAGGGAATTACTGTAAAATTAGAGATTGTCAATCTGATCAGTGCAGACCTCATATTATTTCTGGAAAAAAGAGATATTTATTTTGTTTTGTATTTTAAATAACAAAATCTTTGACATTTTGGGGAGATTGGTTTACTTTGACTGACTTTCTATAATAAAGCTAAGAAAAGTATCTTTAAGGTGCTTACAGTAATAAATCATTACTCAGTGTTGAATGGATTTTTCAGCACAATAAATCTATTTCTTGTCTGTTGTTTCAGGATGACAGCCAATGGCTCCAGAACCACTGCATGAAAATGGGAGATGCCTATATTATTGTATACTCAGTGACAGACAAAGTTAGTTTTGAAAAGGCCTCTGAGCTAAGAATCCAGCTGAGAAGAGCAAGGCAGACAGAAGACATTCCTATTATCCTTGTGGGAAATAAAAGTGACCTGGTCAGGTCCCGGGAAGTCTCAGTTGATGGTAAGAGACACTAAGAATTTTGCAAGTGCTGTCTAAAGTAGCAGCAAAGGCTATGCAGGATCATGGCCAATAGGAATGGCCTGGGTTTGATGTAGAAAAATGTATGATTTGAGGTACACTGGGGAAATGGAGCCAGCTGGTTCGTGCTGAAGGTACCACAGAAAACACTGGAGATCCTGGTGGGGGAAGATGTGTGGCTGCACAGAGCGCTGAGCTGCAGTGGGAGAGAAAAATGCATCAGAGCTGCAGCTTTAGCACAGGGTTTTGTGTAGGACTATTAAAGCCAGGCTTTAATTGCATGGTAGGTGTGCAGCAGCACTTGCTAGGCTCGGGATGTGACAAGAGCTGTGCTCTTTAAGGGACACAGTGCCACGTCACAGAGCCCAGGCAGCCTTGGGAAAGGGGGTCCCATACAGCCTGTGCAGCCCTTTCTTCTGGAGGTGACTTTGAGCTGAGCTGGTGGGACCAGGCTCGCACAACTCAAAAGCCTTTTTGTGTATCTTCTCCAGCTGTCATCAGTGAGAATCCTCTCAGCCAGTTCCAACTGGCATTTAGGTACCTAGAGCACAGGAACCACTGCCAACACCACAGTGTTGATTCTGCTTATTTAAACGTTTTGTGAGGCTTTTTGTTTGGTTGGGTTTTGTTTTGTTTTGGGGTGGGGTCTTTCTGTTTGTTTGTGGGTTTGGTTTTTTTTTTTTAAATTGTTTTCCTCTGGAAAAAATACTCTGAAATATTGGCACCTTGATGATGATGAACCATCTCTCCCTATCTGGTTTGCCATGCTCCCAGTGTTAAATTCCTGCAGAGAAAATTGACTGGAGGTCATCAGGAGAGTTTTACTTTTTTCAGGCTGGGGCAGGGCAGGGTGGACCTGTCCTAGTTCTGATATCCATACTTTCCTCAGGTTTACAACTCTGCCATTATTTACCACAGCTGACTGTGGAAATTCGTGCTGCAGCAGTGTTCCAGGGTTAAAGGCTTATGTCCAGAACACTGAGCATCTTATATTTCAAATGCAGCCGTGGTCAGATCCAGTGGGGCACAGCTTTGTGACCTCCACTGATGTGTTCAATGACTTGACCTTGTGGCCTGTGTCAGGTCCATTTCTGTTGGTGTGGAAAACTCCCTTGTTACAGCAAGACAGAGGTGCAGAATTGCTCAACAGCTTCCAGAATAAACCCCAATTTTTTCTGTACCTCACACTGTTCCATATCAAACAGCAAGCATGCTTCCAAGGGCCTCTCCTAAATCAGCTTTAGCTCTTAAGCAGTACAGGGATAGTCTGGCTGAAGGACTTTGCTGCCATGTATTGTTCCATTGATCAAATGAGATTTCTGACCATACCACAACAAAACCAAGAAGAGTAAGGGGGCAAAACTGTGAGAGCAAGTTTGGGTTTTCCTATTTTGCAGTAAAGCTCTTTCAGGGCATTGAAGGCACTTTCCTTACTTAAAGCCGATTTTTGTTTTGTTTTTCTGCCAGTATATATGAAGAGAAAATGTCCATTCCACTCATCTTCCTTTTTGTCTTTCCACGCAGAGGGCCGGGCCTGTGCTGTTGTGTTTGACTGCAAGTTCATCGAGACCTCAGCTGCTCTGCACCACAACGTGAAGGACCTGTTTGAAGGGATCGTGCGGCAGATCCGGCTGCGCAAGGACAGCAAAGAGGACAACGCCCGCAGGATGGCCAACACCAAGAGGAGAGAGAGCATCAGCAAAAAGGCCAAGCGATTCCTTGGCAGAATTGTGGCAAAGAACAATAAGAAGATGGCTTTCAAAGCGAAGTCAAAGTCTTGCCACGACTTATCTGTGCTATAGGAGCTTTCAGCAAGGCCAGGTGTCGCACATGGGATGAACAAGCACCTGACTGTTCAGACAAGTGTTAGATGGTCCTCGTGGTGATAACAGCAATGACTTTTCCATTGAGACTCGTTAATGCCTTAAGGTGCTCAAGCAAGTCTGGAAGTTACACTACAGTGCTTCACTGATAAATGGTTTAAGTTTCAATGTGTGCAAGTAAATGAACTAACTTGAAATGTGAGGCTTGACATGCCCGCTGTGTACATATGTTCTATATCTTCTTGTCTTGTGGATACCAGAGATGCAAAGATAAGAAAGGATGATAGCTATCACCACAGACTTGTCTCGTTTGCAGAGCAAAACTTAAACTTGTACGCAGGCTCGTACACTCTTTTTAGTATAAAGCAAGCAATGATAAATCTTTTTAAACTTAAATGTGGGGAGGGGGGAGTAGAACAACAGTAGAATGGGAGAAAACAAATTATATATATATTTAAATACAGAACAGATATCATTTTATGAAGTTAATTTGCACTTCCATTAACTGTTATTCAATTAATTGGTTACTTGTTTACATGCAGATTTTATAATAAAATATTATTTCCTGTTATAATGAACTGTGCTTTTCTCATAATGTGGGTAAAGAATGAGAGAGCAGTATTTTTATACTGACCTTTTGCCACTGTACAAAATGTTATACACAGACTGAAGATTTACATGTGATAAAGTTCTGGAACGAGATGAATCAGGAAAATCCTGTGTTCTTTTCTTTAAGAGAGAGTTTCTTTAAGAAGTAAACCCTGCTTTTATGAACACTCTACTTCAACAGCTCATCTTGGGAAGGGAGGCCCTGACCCTTCATATTATTGTTCATCCTCAACCTGGTTCTCATCAGCTCTGGCAGGAGCAGGGCTTTATATACTCCCTTTAGTTAGATTGATGCCTTGTGCTTATACTGATAAATTGAGCCCCGTAATGTTTGAAGTCCTCTCCTGGCTTGAAGGTCTTGTGTTGCAGCCAATAAGCAAATGCAGGAGGTTGGTTTTTTCCTTTTTGGCAGCAGTATAATTGTCCAATCTACTCCCACTCCTGTAGATACCATCCAGTGGGTTCAAGAAGTTCAAAGCAGCCTGGCAAGGGTGTTTGAAGGAGTTGTAGGATTCAGTCGTGCAGCGGCCTTCAGTGCTGTCAAAGTTTTCATGGCAATTTAGTGTGTTATAATCCATGTTTTTCCATGAATTTTCCCTATTTCCTATTAATGAAGTTAAAACCAAACATGTTGCAGTGCCAGAACTGGGACTTAGGGCATTTTCTTTATAAGTTCCTCTTCATAGGATGTATTCTCTTGAAATTAATCCATAAACTCAGTTATCAAAACCCAGAAAACACACACTCCTCTGCCTCTTTCCACTTTCCCTGCCTGATTCCTGTTCATTAGAGATTGTGCCAGCTGCCTGAGAGCCCAGTTTGTCCATGGTTTTAGAGGGGCTGAGCTCCCTCCCAAAGCTCTGGGAGGCTGCCTCAGGTCTCACACCTTACACTGGGCTGCCAGAGCTCGGGCAAACAGCTCTCCATGGAGTGATCCCAGTGCAGGAACTCACACAGGGCATGCATGAATTAGCAAATTAGCATCTCCTGCTGTGTTGCTGCTGGGCCTGGCTGGTTACATGCCCACTTTAGCTTCTGTTGCTGCTAACAGGTCACATTTCTTATAAAAGAAGTGTTGCCTTTGTGTTCTGAGTAGCCTGAAGTGAATGATTCTGTCCTGTAGTCAAAGCTCACATTTACCTGAGCAGACATTTTAATTGGATTTGGTTTTTTTCCCCCTACTAGCCTTGCTTCCTGGCAAGCTATTTTCTGTTATATATCTATTATTATCTATTATATATCTATTATTATCCATTATGGGACATCTGACCACTGTCGGAGTATGGCACCAGGCATCTCTGTACATGGGAGCTTTTAATGTCAACACCAAAGCAATTGCTCTAATCCTGAAAATTCTACAGCAAGAGTGTCCAAATGTGGATAAATTTGGCACATCCCTATTCAGGTACATGCCAAGGTTAATGACAAAGCTACATCGTGTTCCCTGTTGGCAAAGCCTCTCACTCCTGGTTGCCCTTTGCTTTCACAATGACCAGGAGAGGACTGAGCTGTCTGATTGATTTATGAGATGAAATCCTGTCCATAATAAATAAGAGGAATGGGATGCACACCTGGAGTGTAGGATTGGGCATTTCACAAAGTGACAATGACGTGTTGCATCACTGCGGCTGCAAAGCCTCTTCAAGGCTGTGGCTACCAGCTGTGACTTTTGCACACTGACATATAAATCAGATGTTTTACTGCTCGTGAACTCAAAGGTCAGTTTGGGGCAATTCTTAAGCCTAAGATATTTGTGAGGAGCTCTAGCATGTTCCTAGTGGCTCATTTAAACCATAGAAAAGAATCTCTATTTTGGAAATATGTCATACGGGACACTGAGACAATAAACTGTGAGTCACTCTAAAGAAATGTGGGCTAATCCAGAATGTTTTCTATCAGGTAATATTGTACAAAAAAATACTTATTCAAATCCTCATGTAATTTTTTTTCATTCATTTGTTTGTACAGGTAATTCGGCCATGGCTCTTGAGAAGGGGAAGGTTTGCTGTTATTGCAGCTCTGACAGCAATCTGCTCTAGACCAAGATCATATTCTATGCTGTAGAAGTATTATCATGAGTACTGTTTTGCAGAGATTTTGAAGCTCCTGGAAGATATTCTACACAGAGAAAAAAAAATTTATTGGATGTAATTTAGAGGAATTTCCAAGCAGACCTTTTGGAAGTACATATGCAGCACTAGATAAAAATCAGTAACAGGCTGACAAATGTCTCTAAAAATCAACTTTCTTCAAAAGGTTATCTGTATCCTCAAACATTTGAAAGTCATCTATGTGTTTTACTGGTGTGGTTACTCAGATTCTTGTCATTAATGGGGTGAATCTATCATGTGAAAAATAATGAGTCCCAGACAGCAACATTTTCTCTAATTGTTACCAAAGTAGAACAGAGTATAAGGGGTAACGTGTGAGTTTTCTTATTTTTTGCCAATGCACATCAGTTTAATTTGGAGAGACAGTTCACACAGTCATTTAATCTTCACTGCTTTCTCTGCTGCTGCCAGCTGAAGTTCCTACTACTGCTAATTGTGGTGGTGGATCCTGTGTTGGCACAAATCCATTTGGAACAGCCAGTTATTAACAACCACAGTGCAAGGACATTGCCTTTTATACGTGACACATGTGCTAGGAAAACAAATCAAACCCTCTGTGCTTGCTGTGCTAAACTAGACTCCGTACATTCTTCACCATATGAAAAATGTAAAAAATATCATTCCTCCACCTGCCAAAACCACGAAGCATAAAATCATGTCACATAAATATAGACGAAATGTTATCTGCCGGGGAAGACTTGGCATCACCAAAAATGAAGTTTTACTCAGATGCATTTTCTCAAAATAGGACTAGAAAAACCAGAGCATGATCCACATAGTAACATTGCATAACATCACCACTCCTCACTGAGAAGGAAAATATAGTGAGTTGACAGTGATTAAGAATGCAGTGTATGACAGAAAACTGGTAAGATGTAGTCTAAAAAAAGTGAGTTAATGCTCACTTACATTTACTTCAGTGCTCTTAATTTTATTAAAAGACAATATAGGTTTAATTTCAAGTACATCACAGAGACCTGAATGAATCTGCAGTTGCAATCAAAAGTGATGCCTGTGCATTCCAGGAGGGTCCTTAAACTTAAAATTTACCACAAGACCTCTGGCTTTGTAATGGACACCTTTGACTCCCTCTTTGCACAAAGGAACATCTGAACACCAATACTACTGAAGATCTAAAAATCTCTAAAAATTGAAATAGTAAATGTCCTTGTGCTCTATGCCATGGATGTTGAACAGAGAAGTAAAAGATAAAAGTGAGAAAAAATTCCAATCGCATGTCTGCAAATAATATTTCTGTAGTCCACTGTTCAGAATTCAAGAGGGAACAACATTGTTTAACTTAAAAATGTACTAAGGATTCTAGCACTAGAAGGTAGGAAGCAGGCTAAAAATTTACTTCACCAACAAAATAGTATCAGTTATGTACCACAAAAGTGTTCTGCCACTGGATGAAATGGCAGTTGTATGTCTTAAAGACTTTCCTCTCTCTTGCTGACTTCTCCCCCTCCCCTTTTCCCTATTTATAAATGTGCTGCTGAATGAATCATTGGAAACCAATTAGGAGCCTACCGACCCTTTTTTTCCCTAATAATACCCATATTTATCACAGGAAACGAAGAAAATATTAATCTGAACTACAATTTAGTGCTCAGAGATAGAGATAAATAGAATATGTTTGAAAATATTAATTTTTCACCCCCCTAAAAAAGCTTCACTAAGTTCTTAAACTTAGGGGTTGGAGAAAGGAAAGGATTTGGACCACAAATGCTCCTGGTCAGAATAGTTTAGTCAGACCCAGGAAAATCTCCTCAGCTTGTTCCTGGCAGTAAATCCCACTTCCAGCAGCCTCATTATATTAGCATAAATAATTATGGCACTGTTAAGCTTGCAGCCCCACTGAAGGCTGTGACCCTTTGGGAACGACAGTTTTCAGTTCAGTAGATGCCTTGGCAGAGGAACAGTAATTTTTGTCATGTCTAAATTGGATTATTGTAATGCCTCGTGCTTAACAAAGAGCTTCCAGGAGCTGCAGGTGGTAGGAAATTCAGGCCTGGAAATGGAGCTGGCTGTGACAACGAGCACAGCACTTCTGTGGGCAGCTCTGGGCTCCCACATTGCTCGGCTGAAGTGATGACCTTAGAAAGGCTGGAAATGGCATTGGACGGGACCAGGGTCAAAAATGCCTTGCTTTGTCGCGTGTCTCGGCTGGCTGCAAAGCTTGTGGGACACCCTACAAAGTCAGAGGCATTGCTTGGATTTGGAGTGCTCCACAAGAGCAAACTGTGCGTTTCCAGTGGCAGGGACTCAGGTAGCTCATTACAGTGTTGGGGCCACCACAGCTGAGTGCATGTGACACTGCACTGGCACCTGCAGGAGGTCCTGTGTTGGGGAAGATGA
>QWTY01065815.1:0-10185 GCA_008033365.1 Pseudorectes ferrugineus
ATTTGCTTGAAAATGAGGGAATTGCTGATTACTTCAGGTGGCTGCTGGTGCATGATCTGAAACCTTTGTTTTAATTATACTCTTGGCATTGTTGAGATTGATGTTTCTACCACCCTAAATGCCATTCCTTTGCCTCTGGCAGTGCTGCGTGTTCAACACTGAAGGGCTGTGAAAAGTTGTTTGTTGCAAATGCACCTTGATAGTTTTCCCTGTGACGGCTGAGCTTCCCATGGGGTCCCACCTCTCTGGCTTCGTGCAGCCTTACAGGAAGGTGCTGTGTGTGAACTTGGTCTTTCACTGTTTTCCTTGAGGAGTGAAGCCAAGACATCTTCCGTGGTCATTGCTATGCCAGCGTTGCTAGACCTGCCAGAAAAGCTGTGTTTGTTTTTGCATCAGTGTTTATTAACAAAGCCCTCCATCATTTGTTTAACACACAAACTTGTCCGTTCTTTCACCGCTCTCCCAACCTTCCATCTCGCATGGCTGATGGCTTTGACAGTCTTTCATTCATGTTAAGGTTCCAAATTACCTTCTTGTAATTTGGTTCCTTGTGGAGTCTGCAGGTTTTCAAGGAGGGTCTGGGAGACAATATTAATTGAAGCTTTGCAAGAAAATAAGTCTACTTTGTCAGCTCTGGGGTATCCCATCGATGATGGGTCTTACACACCTTCACCTTCAGTCAGTAGAAAAGCTGTGAAACCGCCAAATCTTCTTGATGGTGGCTATTGCTATGACCTCTGACGTGACCAGGGGCCAGGCTTGCCTCATTTCATGCTGTCTTTTCAAAGCCCCTCCAGGGGAAAGTATATTTATAGCTGGAACATCAGTTTATCGTAATCCAGATGTATTGGGCAAGTGTGTGAAGAATTTTAGGAGGGCAAGACACTGAACCAAATTTGCTGTGATTATTAACAGAAATGTTTAATTCCAGTGGGCTGACAGGGTTGTTTTATTCTGCCTTAACTTGAACCTGTTAAAAAAACTCTATCCTTTACAAAGAAGCTAGGAAAAAAAGGGATTGTGAAAGGGACTTAGGTAAAGGGAAGATTTTCTCCTGAAATTTACTGTTTATGTATCCTTAGAAAACAATACATTTTTGCTATTCAGAAGTGGGTTATTAGACTTTTCTTTGCAATTACAATGGAGGAGGCACAGTTTGGCACAGCAGCTCAGTACTCCTCATAAATACAGACTTGGACAGTGATGGCCCCTCTGTCCTTGTCACGGTGAGTGCAGGTGACAGGTTGGGTGCAAGTTTGAGAGCTGCCCCGTGAGGATGAAATAGGTTCTCCCTGAAGTGAGCAGATATTCTTGCTGCTGGCCTTTGTGACATTCATACTCTCAAAATCCTCTTCGTGTTTGCTTTTCTCCCATTGCTGTTAATGTAAGGAACAGTGGAGGTGTGGGTGAGAGCAATTTCTGGGATGGAGGTGCATTTTCAGGAACACTGAGAAAGCTCTTACAAGGTGAGCCTGTTCCTCCTCTGGCTGTTTATGCCAATCTCTCCTCCAGTATTTACTCTAACGTTTGTAAAAACAGATAAGTCTTCTGGAGAGCAAAGCCTGCTGAACTGGGGACAGGGAAAACCTGAATAAACAAACATGTGCCACAGATTAGTAAGAACATCTGTAGGTTTTATATTGTTTTGAGAACACATACCACAGTTTTTCATTTCTTTTGCTTTTTTAGTTTCTCCCTTTCTGTCTCTCTCTTTTCTTCTTTTTAAATATATTGCTAATAAAGGTTGGAGGTAGAAAGCACAGCTGGACTCTGCATGACATGCCACTGTTTAATTTCTAGCTCGGAGGATGAGAAGAAGAGTAGTTTTATTGTATCCTAGAAGAGAATAAAGCCACATGCAAATTCCAGCCATGGACATCTGTTTCCTCTTTGTGTGAAAGAATTCTCATATTTGGAAGGGAATCCCAGTTCTGAAGGGGCTGGTGAGGTTTTGGTTTTTTTCTTTTGGTTCTTTCCCCCATTCTTTGCCACTCCTTCAGCATGCTGCCCTTGCTCTGGCTGCTGTTTTCCTCAGGACAATGTCAGCTTGCAATTTAGCATCAGATATCAAATGGGTGAATTTTGAGGTACTTTAAAGAGCTGTGTTGTAGTTACAAAGAGCATTATTAAGTTCCTCCTTAAATTTCTTTTATTTAATTAAACAGTATTTGGTGGGAGGACTTTTGCTCTGTCATCAATCTTCAGTACTTACAGGTTGGTATTTTTCCTTAGAAGCGAGATGTGTGTATCTGCTGCTCTGGCCAGGAAGTGCAACTATTTCTAAAAGTAACTTATTAAACATAATCATTTAAAATACTTTGTATCAGGAGAATTAAGTAGATGTGTAGAAATAAGCATCTGCAAAGTTCATTACCTTAAGTTAGGCATCAGGTGCTAAGGGCTACAGGGACCAGAGTAAATGATAATTTCACTAACCTATAAAACATTTTAGAATAATTATTTGCAGCTGTCTGGGGGCTTTAAATTTGCCTTTTGTGTGTGTTTAAGGGTTGACTCTGATGAACAAACAGCACAGTTATATAACATTAGGCCAGACATGAGAACTGGTACTCTGTCTATTTTATATTAATGTCGAATGAGAGGTTGGTGGAGCTTGCCAGGGTTTCATATTTGCTGGCAGCAAGTTACCCACATGTGTGGACCACATTTTTATTGTTGCCTTAGCCTATTTCAGGCAGAAATATCTCTGCCTAACAGGGTATGATTCTGTTCATTGCTGAAGAGCTTTTCTTTTAAGAAGCAAAATACGAAAAGGAATGAACTGCTGTAAGTGTTCAAATTAAGAAGTGTCCCCAGACTGCAAGATTTTGTCACGTCTGCCGTGGTGGAAGAATAAAGGGCAATAAGCCATCTAAAGGCTTTTTCATGCTCAGATGAGCTACCCTTGCAGAGCTATTTCTTTTTGCATATATTAATGCTACTTTTGGGTGTGGGCTGTTTAGTCTGGTCTCTTAGGGAGACAAGGCTTATGCAAGCAGGGTGTTTGCACACATGGACACACAGCAGCCTGCGCAGCCCTGCCACAGCTTGACCACGGAAATGTGGCGGAAGGGCAGAGGCTGCAAAGATAAATAGGAGTTCCTATAACTTTCTTGAAAATATGTGTGTGAGAGGAGAATAAAGGTGGTTAAGGGGTTTGAGGGAAGGCTTGCAATAGGAGCTGAACTTTCAACAAGGGCTGTGGAATAGATCTCAAGAAGAAATGTAATGGAGGTCCCTGTCATGGGAAGATTGCCGAACGTGGCTTGGAAATGATTTGGCTTCAGAGAATCTGATGACAAAACCCCAATCTGCAGGAAGACAGGCTCCCTTTCATTCCAATACCCATGACATTGCTTGTGTGGGTTTTGTTTTTAAGTCAGGATATCAGACAGGATCCAATGGGCGACTGTAAGAAATGTAGGACATCTCCTTAGGATCTTCTTAGTGCAGCAAAGGTGCTGCTGGTCTGCTTGGTGGTGGTGGTGCTTCCTATTTTGTTTGGGGTTTGCAAGTCTTTAAACTCTAGTAAAGTGTGACTTATGAATGTTTAGACCCTTATCCTGCAGCCCTCCTAGAGAGGAGGGAGCCCAGTGGTTGTGCAGGTCCCACTGACACACATCCAAAATCTTCCTGGGCGTTTCGGATGCTGTGCATGGCTGCATCCCATGGGACACGTGGGGAAAAGGGAAACCCATAATCACCACCCAGCCCTGGCTCCCCCTGAGCAGGACACGGAAAGCAAACACCACTAACAATGAAAATCAAACAGCACTTGTGAACAAGTTTCCCCTTCGATTGAAATGCTTCTAGCTAGGAGATATAAAGGGGATTATGTCAAAAGCTTCCCCTGTTGTCCTATTAACAGCTGCATAATTTTACCACTCATTCACGAGCATTAAAAAGCAAAACTTGGAGGCTGTATTTGAAAGCTTGTTTTGTTTGGTGTACAGCTGGATACAGAGCATTTCCTTTTCTCTTTTTTAACAAATCTGAAGCAAATGTATTGGTTATTGTTACTTATTTTTCCCTATTTTTTTGGCCTAGATAATAGAAGTTTATGTTGCTTTTCGTTTTACATTGCAAAGAAATCATTCCATATAACTTCAGTTCAACAATGCTGCAGTAGCCTGTGGGTGTATATATATCTTCTCATAAATATATTACCACACATTACTGTCAAAGAGCTGGACTTTTTCACCCAGTATTAAAAATGAAATTTAATTGCTTCACTAGAGTTTCAAGACCCTGATAAATAAGAGCCATGTCTGACCTTTATTGTGGGGCTCTGAGATGCCACCAGGGATATTGCTCGTTGTCCAAGATGACAAACTTCCTCTGAGATTTCAGTTTGTCAGCTCAATGTACAGCAGTGACATTGATTTCTTCTCACTGCCATTTCCTGCCTGAATAGATAACAAATTTTCTGTGGCAGGTGTCTGTCAAGTTTAGTTTTGCCTGGCAGATTAACTTAATAGACTCATTTATTAATCATTACTTGCAGCACAGGGAAGCAGACAATACTCTTTGACTCCTATGATGTTGAATGGATGTTCCATTTCAGATTCCTTTGTGTAGCTTGAATTTGGGTTTAATAAGCTGTCCATATATCTAGTGAATGTTTTTAACCTGACATCACTCAGAGCAAAGATATCTGCATTAAAGAAGCGTGATCCATTTTGAGCATCTACTCCTTTTCATGGTAAAAGATGCATAAGTGCTTTCTAAGACTAAATAATTTGATATATGAACTGCCAAATCAGCCTAAACAAGGGGGAAAATTAAGAAAGATAAAAGTAGAAGGAAATAGGTAGTTGGAGGAAGATTTGAGCCTGGGCTTGACTGGCTAACAGAGTGGAGGAGATAATGCAGAAGCTTTAGGAAGGGGCAAAGCAGACCTGCAGATACAGCTGTAGGGTGATCCTAGGACAGGCCAGTGTTTTCCTGGAGACCCTTTTCTCTGAAATATCTTGAGACAGATATTCAGCCTGGAGATAGCAAAGGCAGGGTTGGTACCAGAGGCAGGCATTAGACAGGGCTTCTCAGAGTGGTGAAGGACAAGGAAGAATGTAGTGGAGAGCTTTGTGAAGGAAGAAATATAATAGAAGACATAACCTTGGAAAGTGATGTCTCTTGTTGCAAAGTGTTCAGTGTGTTCACAATGAAAACTGACTGATGAGCTGAGGTTTTTATCGGGGCAAAACCTGTGAAGGACATGGAAATGCACAGGCACTCCTGAGGCAGGTGGCAGCAGGAACGAGCCTAGACAGAGGTACAGGCTGTTGCTGGACAGAAGAACCCCATGCTCCAGGCAGTAAGAAGAGAACCACCAAGCTTCTCCCTTGGGTTTTAGGTGGGTCACAACCTGCTTTTAATTCTCATGGGAGATCATGGGAGATGTCCAGGAACGTTTTTGCAGCTGATGCCCAACTGCAGAGCCCTGGTTGCAGCACAACAGCTCAGCATCTGTGAGGGTCTGCACCGCTGAAGATGTTTTTTTGCCAAGCTGTGTTCCTGGCCTTGGGAACGTGTTTCTTGAACCATCCTTATGTCTTTCTTGGCTGACTGTCAAACCAAGAATGTCCCTGCACTAGATCACACTGCTTATTGCTCTTCTAGGCCACCCTGGTAACAATACATTAACCTCTCAGCAGGGAATGTGATAAACAAAGTAGAACTGCTTTAGTGAAACCAGTCATTTAATGGCAGCATACATAAAGTGTCCGTAAAGATTTGTAAGTGTAATAAGCTGCAGTTCACTGGGGGAACAATAACTGTTCCTAATTTAGCCAGTTGAGGAACATGCTAACCCAATTTGCTTTTGTAACATTATGTTGTTGTTTTTTTTTCTTCTTTTCCCACCTCTCCAGATTCCTTTCTCTCTGGTGCAGTTTCCCCTCTGGGAGTCCTTAAAGGTAAGTTCTCTTTAGTGATGGAAATATAAGTTACACATTTTGCAAAGGCTTTCCATGGTAACTTATCTAACTCGATTATTATGGTTATGGGTGTGTTCAAGAATCAGTAATTATGTGCCAACCTACCTGTGCATGTGTAGATCATTTGCCTGAATATCTGAAAAATAACAGGGAATATCTAACCACTGATCTGTGGCATGCAGGCTAGATTTTACTCCCAGCATGCCAGAAATCTTATCTTCAGCTCTAACTTTTTTTACTGCTTAAAAAGAGTGGGAACCACCTTGTGTTGTGTGATTTTTTTTTTAAAATTTTATTTTATTTTAATTTTTTTTAGTGTTTTGCTGTTCATGGTAAAAGGAAATTGCGAATGAGAAAACTGTTTCAGCCTGGGTTTTGTAAACATCACTGAAAAGCTATTTTGATTGGCCGCATGTACTTTATTTTAAGGTCATTTAAAGAAGGTGTCAATGGATGATGTTTTAACAGTGGAGTTGTTTGGAATGATATGCTGTTCTCCCACCAGCAGCTGGTTGCTCTGTTTACCATGGTCAGAGTCAGGATCTAGATTTTTGAGTGGAGGGTTCGATTTGAAGACATAGAATTTCTCCATCCCTCTGTATTTCCTTGAACTCACTGCAAAAGAGGAAAGGAAGGGGTTTTCAAGTACTTGGTGGTCATAGGGTGGTAGCACAGAATTGCTGCAGATCATTAAGTGCATTGTAGCAAAATATATTTATAAAAGAGGAGCTGGAGAGAGAAACTTTCTTCTTGGTAGGAGTGCTGGACTTCTGAGCAAGCTCGTCATGGAGACCCAAACTGGGTCCTTGCATGTTGAATTGGGACAACAGTTTGTCCTCTTGCTGTGTGTCTGTAGCTGGGGCTGTTTGGGGGGGACAAGCCCACAGTGTGAATGTTTGCATGTAGAGGCTTCAGGGAGTTCGAAATAAAGGTGAGTCCACAGGCAGGAGGAGCATGAAAATCATCAAGGGCTTTCTCAGAACTGAGTAGTGTTCGTGGAGGATTCTGTAGGTACTTCAGGAGCTCAGCCTGCTGTGGGGTCTGGGTATCATCCCACTGCACGGGGGAGCTTGGGCTGCCTTATTAGGAATCTGTTTCCCTGCCAGTGTCCAGGAATGGCTTTCTGTAAACTCTTCAGCAGTGGTACTGGCCCAACCTGCTAATGGTTAGTGCAGCAGCCGTGTTTGGGAGCAAGAGGTGGCAGTGCTTAAAGGGAAAAAGTGCAGTGTTCGTGCCAAAACCACAGAAACCAGCAACATCGTGTAGCTGTTTTCAGAATGTAAAGTTGTTTTAACTAATGTCCACGTAGCTGTGACAGTAAAATGTATTGTTTACATTACAGGCTTTAAAGAAGACAGTTTGAATTTAGCTAACTACAGGAGTGAGTCACTCAGGATGAGGCATCATGTTTAATCTAAAGAGGTCAGTGCAGATCTGAAGAGAAACAAAACTTGTGTCAGTTTGTTCCACAGACCTGTTGCATTATATTCTTCTGATGTAGAGTCAAGAGTAGAAAACTGCAAAAATCCGTCTGGCATACTCAGTCACTTTGGCTCAGCACGGGGAGAGAGCTCAGGGTTTGTCATATCAAAGCCAGGCAGTGAAAGCAGAATACATTTTGTTTATCTGAGTGAAGCTCTTAAAAAATTGCCCTGACAGTACAACAAAGGACAAAAATCATTATGGTCCCATCAAGAGGATGGATGTGGCCAGTAGCATCACTGGGAGTATGGCTGAGGGTGTAGGGCTCCTCATGGGTGCACGAAGGGAGCATGAACAGACAGTAATTACGAAGAAATAGAAATGCAAAGGACAAGAGAAAAATGGCACAAAGCCTGAACAGAAAAGAGTTATTGAGATGATGCCTGAGGGACTATTCTGCACTGTATTAATAGGATTACTTGAGCAAGTAACTGTGGAAGCAGTTGTGTATGATGTGTGTGGGCCATCCCACTGAGGAGAACAGAACAAGTGCTGTGGCTGTGTCATTTTTAAAACCATTAGTACGAAGCTACATAAGCTGATGGAAGATAGACTCAGTCTTATGATTCCCTGAACAAGCTAATCACCATAAAAATGAGGAAAATCTTTCCACTGAAAGGACAGTTAGAGAGGCACATGGAAGAAGAAGAGAGTTTCCTTTTCCTTCAGATATGTGCTGACTGCAGCCAGGGTGTTAAGCTTAAAGAAGCCTAATAAAGGCTTGTTGTAGGTAGCAAATTGTGTGTTTCTATATCCCATTTTCTCTATCTGCTTTACTCCAAGCTGCTCTGGTTATTCCTTATGCTTTAGTCACAGAGTTTACATGCACAGTTTTCTCCTGTCTGTGAATGTGCACCAGCTGTCCCCTGTGAGAGCAAACTTGCATGCCATGCACTAAACTATGGTAAAAGAAGAGAGAGCATTGTATAGATTACTGAACTGTAAGTTTACGTTGGCTGTGGGTGCTGGCAAAGGGAGGATTGCAGTAATTAGCAAGAAACAGATACTGCTTCAAATGCAAGTCTTACTGATAGTGACCCAGGTGAATACACAATTTAGGAACAGGTAATAGACTCCTTTCTTAGTTCACAATGATTCAAGAAACAATAGTAAAGAAATTATGATGCTTTTAATTAAAAACAAAAGTTGGGGATTTTTTTATTTAGGTAGCATCCACTGTTATAAGGTGTGCTTAAGTCCTTTGTCTTCTCAATTCTCCATTTTTCCATATTTTGTTTGAGGCAAATTATTGCTATTAACCAAAAGAGAGAAGGAAACTGTGCTATAATGTATCAGATTTCAGGACCTTGTAATTCCCAACTAGGGTGAGTTAGTATAGCTCTTTTCTGTCTCTTTAGTCCAAGCCTTACAGGTAAAAACAGTTCTGAATTCTTCTCAGAGTTCAGGGAAAGAAGGGGTGTTACAAATTTTATTCACTTTCTGCTACACCAACCCTCAGAAGAGCACCATGGTTGAATATTACTGTGACAGTTTGATCAGGTTTACATTCTTTTATGTGGGGTTAATGCTTCTGATCCCATCTCAAAGCCAGGTGGCCCTGAAGAAAGGCAACAGAGCATAGATGTGGTGTGCTTCCCAAATACCAGCCAAGCACAGAGCCTTCCATATTAGTTCAGGTTTTGGAATTAATGTTCTAAGATACAGTCCCCTTGTATGCTGCCCTGGAATTTCCAGGGTGCCTCAGTAACTTCCTTTGGAAACACTATCTGTGTGTTCTTCACTGTGGGAATTTCACATTGTGGGCTGTGTATTTGGCATGAAATTGTTGTGGGTTGCACGGAGCGTGGTGCAGCTCCTGCTTTCACCCTGCTGCCAGGGCTGTGCAGTCTCTGCTCAGATGACTGTGGCCCTGTGGAGCCCATCCCTTCTGTCTTATCTTTTATTCTTTTCTGTTCAGACATTTTATTCAGTGCTTGTAATCATCATTTCCAAGTTCCTACCAGCAGCACATAAGTGATTTATCATAAGTTACATGTTTTAATCTGAATTTCTTCTCTTTTAGAACTGAGAAAAAAGACAACTTTCATTTCTGCTGGGGGGTATTACAGAAATACAGGGCATCAGGTGGGGTTTTTTTCAATAAAATAGCATTTTAAAACCCTGCAGAAAATCAAGAGCCTCTGGTTAGGTTTGAGTCCAGAAACATTTTGTCAAAAATGCCTGTTTCTTAAGGCTCAGTGGAAATGGTCAGATCCCTCGGAGAACGGTGTTGTGTGTAAGATAAACCCTTCTCAGGTGAAACAAGACTCAGTCCTCTTGGGTTTTATATTTCTGCATGTTGGCTGCGCTTCAGAGCCTCCGAGAGTTACTCAAATGCAGCTGTACAGGGAGAATGGCCTCTTTATAGACCAAATGTATTGTATGTCTGGAGAAAAGGCTGTGGTAGTCAGCGAGGAGGGAAGGAGCAGGCGGGACAGGAGGACATAGGTCTCAGATGAGTTGACTTGAAAAACAAGGGGGTTTTTGTTTGTTTAGTTGGTGGATTTTTTTAAGGAAAACAAACCTACTGTCCTGGGAACCTTTTGTCTTTTTCATTAGACAGGTCTGACTCTTAAGATGAGACACTTGGACATTGCTAAGACTATGGAACATCAGGGTCAGCCAGTCCTGCCCCTACAAACCCAACCTCCCTGGGAGGGCTGGCACAGACTGTGCTGCTCCACTGGCCCAGGAGCTTCAAAGAAAGATAAAAATCTTCAGCTGACCATGCTCAAGGTGATGTCTGACTCTTCTGGCACTCAGTGGG
>QWTY01065826.1:0-16436 GCA_008033365.1 Pseudorectes ferrugineus
ACCAAAGCAGAGACTGGGAAGTCTCCTACCAACACTTCTAATCAAGGGCTTATTTATTTATTTGTTTATTTGTCTATTTATCCTGGGGAGGAGGTAGAAAAAGAGGAGAAGGGAGAGAAGGAAGAAAAAAGATGCCATTTGTTGTTCTTTAGCTTGGTAAATTGATTGCTTTTTCTAGGCTAAGGATCAATAGGAATACAGGGCCAGCACTTAAAAACTGTTCTTTTTCTTTCTCTATCTGATGACTTGGAGAAGCAGTAGAAGCAGTAGAAATCCTCATCTTTCTCAATCCAGGAACATGCATACACTGGACAAAGAACTTTTCTCAACTCTTTATATGAGAACTCAGACGTGATAGTTTGATGTTTCAAAATAGAAGGACCCCATCACTGTCACCAGTGGAGAAGGGATAAAATGGAGTACATGGATGCAGAATTTCTCCTGTTGTCCTCAAATCAGCAAGACTGTAGCCTTAAGAACTTGACTGAGGCAGGCATCACTCCAAGTTTAAGTCCACATATTGGTTTATATTTCAAACATGCCCCAAGGCCTACCCACGGGGATCATAGTTACTCAGCCATGATCCAGTTTGCGAGGAAACTATTTCCTACATGGATATGAATGTGCTCTGACCCACAGTGTGCCCAAGAGTAGGAGACATAATGTATATAAAAAACAGAATTCAGACATTTTATAGCATTTCTCATTTCACAGCCTGAAAACATAATACATATTTTTAAAAGCATCTCCAGCATCTTTCTGGGAAATATTTATTATCCAGTTTATTATGCAAAACCTGCTCTTAATGTTGGACAGTAATTTAGCCAAGGAGAGTGTTAACCTTTCAGAAGATATGTGACTGATACAACCTGAACTCATACAGCAGTCTCCATATTTCCCTGTGATGAGAGATGGCATGCTATGAATGCACTGTCCAACTAAGGAATAAAACAAATGGAAGTAAAATTATGAAAGCTTTATGCATTCTCATTATACAAACTTAATCTAAATGGATGTCCTAATATTCTTCCAGATGCAATGATAAACCTCCAGCTAGCTAGGAATATTTATTGAGAGGATGAATATCATTATTCCATTTAGATTATTTCAGCATTAAGGGATATGGCTTATTCAAGCTGCTGTTGATAAAGCAGTGTGGTAAGGTTAATACTGCAACTGACAATGCTCTGCCAGATTTCACAATATATGGGAAACTTTAATTAGAAGTTTATGAACCTCTGAAAATTCTCCAAAGGGCTTACCCTTCAGAAATGAACTTCGACAAACAGTCAGCTGAAATACCCAGTGATATGCAGCACTAACATAAAAAGTGATTGCTGATGTGGATTGGTACGTGTTGGTCTTACATTGACAGGAGCTACCTCCAGCACTTTCACAGCCTCCTGTTGTCTTTGTGCTTCATGAAATGTAATTCATTTTGGTTTTAGGGAAGTATTACAGTAATTATATCATGGATGAAAATCCTGTTGCAAGTCAATGAGTCAGTTAGATGTCAGTTGTGAGGGCAGGATTTCATTCTTTAGTTGACGAGGGAGTTGACAGCCATCAAAACAGTATTTCTTTGAAATGTGTTAATTTGCTTGATGTTAGTTAACAATGGCTTCACTCTTCTGACAGAAACTGCTGTAAGCCTGTTGGAATGGCAGAAAAGCAGCGATAAGAAATCTGCATTTGAGGATGTTGTGGAGTCCGTGGATGCTGACATTGATTGTACCTGCACTGGCGGCTGTAGTTAAGCTAAACGCTTTGGCGTTGTGCTATAGACATACTACACAAATAATTGAATAGTTGGACAGATAAGAAGGGAACATAATAGCTGTAGTAAAATATTAAGAAAGGTGCTTGAAGAAAATAAGCCTACTGCAAAGTCAAATGCATTATGTACAGTCTGCACTGCTTAATAAATATGTTCATTAAATAAGTATTCATGTGGTCTCTCTTTATTTTTCCCTATCAACAAAACAATCAGGCCAACTATAATATTATACAGAAATTCTGCTCTCTTTTATCTGCGATATAATTACAGCAGTCCTCTCTTAAAATTATGTTCACTAGGTGATGAAAGGAAAACATGATTACGGCTACTGCTAACATTCCATTGTGCAAAGAATTTCATATTTAGCATACTAAAGACACAGTAAGCATTTGTTTTCTTTTATGTTTTCTGGTAAAGAGCAACGTCTGTTCCTGGAACCGTTCTGCAAAAAAATATATTTTACTCCCAGCAAGACCATTAGCCTTAGTACATTCTACAAAGGAATGAATTGGACTGCTAGACTCCCACTGTAGCTTTCCAGAGAGCTATAGTGTGTGACACAGTCCCCATTTTCATTTAAATTTCAATGGATGTGCTGTTGCTTCATGAACTAACTAAAAGTGTGAATAGGAACTTTTTTTTTGCTTTACCGTCTCCTATTGTATATTTATGAAAATGATGGCTTCAAAAACTTCAGGGAACAATAATACATCAAGTAGCATTCCAAATACTCGAAAAAGCAATATATAGAAAGATATGTAAGATCAATAGTATCATAAAGCTAAAATAAAATACAAGCAGGACAGTCAGACTGTGTTTAACCAGTGAAGAGTCAATCTGCTAGCTTTCACTGTGCAGAAAGGTAATTCCCTCCCACCCCAGGGGACCAGGAATAGGTGGCATCTTCAAACCCCAAGCAATGGCACAATATCTCTTCACCCTGTGTCACAAATCAGCCGTGCACTGAACCATGGTATGTTTTCCATAACAGGCAATAGCAGCCAGCACGCTCTTCCAAGAGAAGCCTTAGCGTGGGCAAGGTACAGCTGAACCCAAACCCTGGCAGGAAACTGTCATTAAAGAAAATATATTGCTTTCTAACTAAAAACTGATCTATCAGAAAGATGATTGAAGACTAAATAGTTGAACAATTACAGCATAACATTTCACAGTGCTTTTCTTTCAGGAGCAGAAACATGAGTAAGGTATGGAGGTACTCCTTTTACTCTCTCTCGAGTTGCAGCTTGCCACCAGCTTCAAGTCAGAAAAGGCCCAGTTTTTCTCCATCTACAACATCATTACTTCCAGAAGTAAGCCATTACAAGTTTGTTCAAACCAGATGCCTGGTGCATACCCTGGGACAGGCGCATTTGCCTCTGCCCCAAACCTCTCTCCTGAGGATAACCTACAAAAGGCAAAAGGTGGTTACCTGCCTTTCTCTTCCCCCAGCATTAATTTAGTCTATATATTGTGTTTGAGAATATATGCAAATAGCCAGCACCCTATTCAACAGCTTTTTTCATGCATGTATCTTCAAACTAAGACCAGTAACATGAATTTTTGCCCTGTGTTTTTATTTGTTATAAAGCATGCACAAATTCCCTGTACAAAAGCTGTGTTTTACTAACTCATCAGAAGTGCTAGACTGCAAAACAGATAGCCTCAAACAAGAGGGGAGATGAAGAATGTTGCATTCCACTTTCCTTTAAAATCACACTAGTCTTACACCTAGAGAGCTCTTTTCTTCCTGGTATTGTTTTCACTGTGGCTTATGGGAGATTTGACATTGACTTTCATAGGATCAGACTGTCATCTTTAATCCAACACCTTTCTCTTTAATCCGTTTGTTTACAAAAGAGAAACTTTTGCCAGTGAACCACTTTAGATAAGACAAAGGTAGTAGGGAGAGAAGAAAAATGAAGTTTCATGCTCAACTACTAGAACAGGAATTTAGTAACAGCAAAGAGCCATCAGTAAGAGAAGAAATTCTGCTCACAGGGCAGGGAATTCACTCACCATCACCCCACCAGCACTGCAGCCTGGGCTGGGGTGCAGGATCAGCAGGGGGAAAGCAGTCACTGGCAAAGCCCAGGCACAGACCTTTCTCTGGTCTGCCCAGGGCACGGGCGGGACACGGCTCTCATTATTTCCATTTCGAAGGGGCAGCTTTCCTTTCTGTCCAGCTCCTGTTCGTTAGTGCCCTCTTGCTGAGACAGCTGAATGCCTTTGACTGACTGAAAGGCTTCACTGCAGCTGTAAAATCACAATGTAATGAACGTTAGTAAAGCCTGAGGTTGGCAGTGAGCACAGCAAAGCAAAAGACTTAGAACCAGCTCATTTTGCCAAAGGAATTAAGAACATTAGCAGTACAAGTGTGAAAAAGCCCTTCTGGAATTTCTAATGCACCACACAGACATTTCCAACCCATCTGGGAGAATATCTGCAGTCCAGATTTAAACCTCATTTGGAAATCATGCCTGTCCTATCTTATAAAGCAAACCAAAGCTATGTACCCAACTGAGTATTAAAATGTGTACTACATGGGCTGAGCTTTTATGCATTCTACTTTTCATTCCTAGTGCTTCCCAATGATATGTATTAATGAATTCTGGACTTTACTGCAGTAACCAAGTAATATAATCTCGCAATTACAGTACTCTAGTATTGTTTTTTAAAAAGTGTCAGAAAAAAGATGCAGACCTAAGCATAAGCCAGGCTTGAGTCCTAATCCTGCCCTTGCAGCTCTGTAATGTGGTTTTGCATGAGGCTGGGGACTTCTGTGTCTCATTTTCTGCATCAGAAAGATATGACTACTTACCTACTTGATGGAGTCAGAAATGCTTATGAATTTATAGTCCCATATGTCTTTTGCAAGTTCTTCAGTGATTCTAGAAATGAAAAGTAAATTTTTCCACTAGATCTCCTAACCACATGAGTATATTTTATTGCTAAGTTGAAGGTTTTCATTTTCAGATTCATCCAACTGTAAAATAACTATACATTTGGAAAAAATCAAAACAATGTACTTAATTTGTTCACGGTCAGCTTTGGTTAAACCTTAGTGGATTATTCATAAAAGCCTAGAATTGGATGGTGCTATTACAGACGGATGGGCAAAAGGGTATTGGAGAGACAGCCTTTTGTATCCTAGACAAAGACAACAAACCTTTTGCCGATCAGACCTGGCTCTTTTGATTCACTAATTTTAAATGACACAGTGACTCTCAGGAAAGCATGATCATTCTGCTGCAGAGAAAGGAGCTGCAGTGTGATAGGAAAGGAAAAAACTACTAATACCAGACCCCTCCTGGAAATGAAATGCCAGCTCCACAGTGTGAGCATTAAAAAAAATAACATCCGCAATTCTAACCCCACTGAAGCCAATGGTTAAACTCAACAGAGCTAGGCTTTTACTCAGCATGTTTGAATGAGTTATTAAATGAACTTTAGTTGTCCCTAAAAATAAATGTACTGTGTGGATCTAAGTGCAGCTGATGACTAAGAAACCTCAGGAATCTAGCAAATACAGTAGCTAGGGCTAAAACCAGAGACAGCTCAGAAGGTTGCAGAAGTGAGTAGCTATTAGTGCCCATCTGAGCTTTATGTCGAATCTCAAGGTCTCTCATGCCATCTACTGGCGCTTTTATTTAGTTACAATGGTTTAAACCTTTTTCCTTTAGGTTTATTTATAGGTCTGATACATTCCAGGTAATTTTACATAAAGTCCAATCAAGCTTTGGGGTGGGGTGTTTTTCCCTCTAATCTCTACACTTGATTACTCTGTGGGTTTTTTTTCTCCTGTAAGTACATAACAGTTTGGTACCATTCTGAATACCATTTCACATTGTCCCCAGAGGAAAAAGACATTGCATAAGACATTCTTATTTCTGTTATTGCTGGATAGGCAATAATTATACTACAAGCAGTACTGGAAGAACAGTTTACTAAGAAAATCCAGAGCTGTTCAAAAATAGTACTTACAGTTCGTCCTGAATCAGTGTGAGAAGGTTGTTATTTTGGTACCTGAAAATGCTTAATGTACAAAAAAATCTGGTTATTCCTCCTTTTTCACTTGCAGTTCACTTAGCTGTAATTCACAGCAAACACTTTTGTCCTAATATTATTAAGTTGCCTTTCAGGTGGGGTTTGGGAAGCAGAAATTACCTATACCAATATATCTGATCACAGAGCTTTCCCTTCATTATCTGTAGCCTGTTTCTTCCTGCCATCCCAGTTTTCCTTCCCTATTTATGTGTCCACTGGTCTGGTCAGAACAAATGCAGGTACCTCAACACACCCTCACCCTGCTCCTGGGAGAGCAGGCAGTGCTGCAGCTGTGCACCCTGCCCCATCTGTTCAGGCATCTTCAGAATTCACATTGCACCCCGGGTTAAAATATCAGTGAGCTGAAGATTTTGGAGCTTTACAAACTTGCTCCCTCTCCTCTCTGGACTTTCCTTCTGCAGTGTCTTTCACTCACCTGTGATCACAAACAGGCTGAGTCAAGGGCATTTGTGACACCATAGTTGTTGGAAAGGTGATTTTGATGTTAGGCAAGGTTGGAGTTCAGGCCCCAGAACACCCAGGTTTGAACATCCAAAACTTCTATGGATTATTGTGGATGACACCAATTGCCATCTGCATACTATAGGCAAAATTAAGTCAAAATCTTTACAGTAGCAGCCAACCCAAGTATACTTGGATCCTTTTACTGAAAAGCCATATTCTCCACCATCTTTAATGTATTTGGTCTTTAGGTAAATTGAGAGTGCTTTGGAGAAAAATACTAATCGGAGACTTGCACCATCAAACCCCAAGTCCTGCATAAACTCTACAAGGATTACTATAACAAGTATAGTGCTAAACTAGGGTGCTGAAATAATAATCCTCAGGCTTTTTCCACATCTCTGCTTTGTTTCACTTGGAAAAATGATCACAGGTTCTTTTCATACTAAAGTGTCAGGACATTTGCATGACTCTTAAAATCTTCTTGGGAAGGAAATTAATTTCAAAGCAGAGTAAATGGTGAAAAACACATTAAATGTTGTGACTAGCTCCTCTCAAACTTATCTCCATTTTTTTTTACATTATTTCCTCCATGTATCTTTTTAACCTTCACAAGTAGAAGTAACTCAACATTCCTTACAGACATTATATGAAACAATCTTTAAATGCCTTGTGTAACTGTGGTCATATCTGTCTCTTATGTGGTTGAGAATTTACTCTAATTAGAGCTGCTTTGATGCTTTGTTTTTTGCCAGCTGATAAAAAGATAATTACAGCAAAAGAAACAGAGCCAAGAATTTGGGCTGAATAAGCTAACATGCTAAAATTCTACTCAGATTCCTGCTTCTGTGGTCAAAACAAAACTATTAATAGTCAAGATCTGTTCGTGATTTGGGGGATGATATACAGATTAGATTCACTATGGGCATAAGAGATTACCACAGGCTCAGGCTGGGGCTAGAACTGGCAGACAAATGCTTGTCTCGCCATGACATTAACCTGCCTACATTACTGCAGACTCAATGCGGATACATCAGTACCTCTGAATGTCGTTTCACCTTTAAGAAATAACACCACTCCCTTTTGATCTACACCGTGAGTCGCCGCTGTCTCTGGCATTACGAGTGGCTGTATTACAAGACCCAATTTTCATGTGTGTGAAGCCAGAGCATGGGGTTCTCCCCAGAGTAAGGTACCGAGTTCTGTTATTAAGGACAGTTAAGCACTTAAGGTGGGATCTAAGGTATCTTCCCCTCCAGCCCGACACCTACCGAGACTTCAATAGGAAATGCTGAAGATGTCGTCATACACATCCCATTTCACAGGGCCCTGGGCTCCCTGGGAACAGGTTTCCATACCTGACATCGCCTTCTAGGTTTTGGCACCTACATTGCCCAGTCTGAAACACAGCCGGGGGATGGTGGGCCAGGGAAGGATGCTCACATCTCAGATGATTGTTCAACCTGTAAAATCATTGAATGAAAATGGGCAGGAACACTGAATAAGCATAATCACAGGTGCTGTGCTTTTGTGGGGTTTACTGGTAGAGATTAAGGGGTACAGAGAGGAGAGCAAGTTGTGTGACACTTTTCATGTCTTACATGTGAGAAGGGGCTGATCCCTGTAGAATTTCCACCATTTCTGAGCAGAGGCAAGGCTGCTTTTTAGGAAGCTGGAGAGCCCTGCAGCTTGTAAAAGTTAGGCACTAAAAGACTTCACTATTTAAAGGTATAGAAGGGAGTATTAAAGATTTCAGTCTTGATTATAAGCACCTGCATTGTATCTTTTTCTTTCCTCTGTGAAGCTGGGCATCAGTCTGTGCAAGACTACAGCTTCACACTGGAAAATCCTAATGCAACCAAACTGAAATGCTCCAGAGGAATTAATTGGTGACCTTGCCTGACAGACCAAAATAAATCTGGCAGGCAGGTTGCCCCCTTTGCCAAGTCCTCAGATCCCCAGCTGCAGCCATACGGATTACACTGCTTCCTGGGCCGGGTAGGGTTGCCAACTCCGAGTCCAGCTACCAGCCAACTCCCCGCGCTGCCTCCTGCCTTCAGCTTGGCTCTGCCCGCTCCTAAGCATGCCCAGGGCCAGCTGGTTAGCACCAGGCAGACAGGGAAACTGGCACTGCCCCCACCTTTTGGCCAGCTGGTAGATCGACAAAATGGATTGCTCCACTCATGAGAAATGCTGGGATGCCGACATCCCGCTCCTGCACGGAGCGAGGCGCAATGTGACAGCCCCAAACTGCCCTGGGAAGCAGATTCTTTCCGCAGCACCTGCGGGCTGCTCTCTGCCTCACCTTCTTCACTCAGGCAGGGGACAGAGGAGCTTTTCAGGGGTCTGTGATGAAGTTATTTCATTATATTTCTCAAAGGATCTGAAGCACTCAAAGCACTAAATTTTTGCACATCGTTTGGTATCACATTTCAGCTTTCTCTTAGTGAGTAGGCACAGACTGGCTGAATTAAAGGACATGGTTTAGGTTAGAGGCACAGGCAAAGCTCTGTGTTCAACCAAATCTGAAGCTTTACATGAACACCTACAGAGAGAACCCCGGCCTGGCCAAGCAGAATCATAGCTCAGACCATAGTATGGCTCTATATCATGTCAATATAAATATAAAAATAATAAAGAAGGATTTCTCATTGCTTTCACAGCTTCTATTATCAATTCTAAGGGTAAATCCTTTATGCTACAAACATTTGAATGTCACCTTCACTCACCTGCTGCATGTTTTCACTGTGGTACTGAAGAGTAGTTGAAATGTGTAAGTTTTGCACCTCCTGAGCTTGTTCCTCCTTAAAAGTCTCATTTCAAAGGAAGTTTTCAAATTATTTATATATGTATCTGATTTGTTTTGAGATTAGATGATCAGGACTCTATGCCTGAATGGCCCCGTAACAGCAATAGAAATATTTCCTGTAATTGTGTCCATCCCTTCACCATTGTTCCAGTCATCAAGTCCCCTTTTAACTGCAGCTCCATATGGAGCAGAAGAGACAAGCAGTGCCACAACAGCTTACATTTGCATAACCTCTGGGCTGTAGACAGTGTGAGATTTTCACAACTGCTAGCTGGAAATGTATTTGTTTAGCCAAGCTGCCAAGACTCATATTTTAGCTTGGGAAGTCCCTCATCCAATAAGGCTCTCATTACACTTCCACTGTTCTACAAGCACTTCATCCTCAGGCAATCAAGGCGGTAATAAATAGTGCTTTTTAAAAACCAATGGCCCTGAGTCATGGGTGTTTGGAATACAGATGGAGTGGGATCACCCAGAGTCAGCCCCCTCAGGAAGATACCTGGTAATTTCCTCATTACATCATCCTTAAATGTCAACCATTTCCTCTATAGTTGCACTAACACTGAAAACATGAGCCTCGCTGTTCAACCTTCACATCAATATGCACTTAAGGAAAAAAGGAAAAAAAGTTTCTTCTGCTGCAAAAATGTTGCTGGACCTTTTAAAACAGTATATGAGAAATAAAATGTGTGGCATAGTATGCCTTACTATACTAATGTCTCAAGACTGAAAACTGCAATAATTTTTCTGAATGACAAGCCAAGTGGTTTTCTTGCTTGGTGATCACAGCAATTTCACAGCTACTGGGTTTCATTACCCTCTTCCCTCCCCAAAAGATTTCCTTCATATGAAAAGACCTTTTCCACTTTAAGTTCTCCTCTTTGCCTGAATTCTGCATTATGCTATTTGTAGGGCTTATTTTTCCCTTGTTAGTCTGTAAGCAGGATTGTCAGGAAAGTACTACATAATCAAGTGTGTCTCAACAAGCTGAACAGATTCCTACAGCAAACCCTCAGGAAACCAAACTGCAGCCCCCTCTGCTCCTACCAGCTGCTGCTGCATTTACCTTCTAGATAAGAGATTCGGTGATCTCCTCTCCGGTTTTACCCTTGAGGGAATGGAACAGCAGGAAATAGGTTTACTCACACTTCACCCTGACCTCTAGGTGAGAAGAAGCCTTCCCTGTACAGTTATATGCTCACAATAGAGGCTGATAAATAGACAGAACCATAAAACAAACAGCAGAGTTCAATAAAATCCATTAGTGATGTTCTGTGCTCCTCTTGGCCGCTTCCTGGGGGTCCATCAGCTGCAAACTCACTGCCACTAGAGGGCAAACCAAGCCATTTAACAAAATAAATCCCTGTACATTAATGTATAATCAGTTTTCATTATCGCTAATTTTGTGAGAAGAAGTCTCTTTGCCTACCTGTACCTTCAGAAAAGATACAGTGATGGTATCTTTTACCAGACGCTGATGTCAGACACACTAAAAATATTCATGGTTGGAACTCTCCCAAAACACATTGACGCTTCATTACACGTGTCCCTAAAAAATTTTATAACTGCAAGCAAGTCAAACACTCTCCTCAAATATTCAAGTAAAAATATGGTATATGTATTGATGTTCTTCAAACCAATACAAATGCAAACAAACTAGATATTGTACACCCTATGGAAAAGAATTATTCTGAAAAAATATATTCACAGTAACTAGTCAGACAGCTTCCAGGAAACTGTTGAGATCCCATTCTAGGTGTTTCCTATTAATGCAGGAGGTGATACAATGAGACATCCAGACTGACTCACTCTACAAGGCACTTGTCTGGCTTTCATCTCACTCTGAATAAGCACATAGGCAGCTCAAGTCTTGTTCAATAACTCTTCATAATGGCTTCAGGGTCTGTATGTGGAGTTAGTCATTATCACGTAATATGGGCATTTAGCTATTCAGCTATTCGAGATACAGAAGGTAGTTTCTGGTGCAGCAAAGTGAAAGGAAGAAGGTAAAGAACACAGTGTAGGGAATCATTCAAGATGTAATTTAAACTAGGAAGAGGAAACAGTATTTGTTTGATAATTTCTTGAAAGATTTGTGCAGGTGATTTTTCTAATGGAAAGAAATGATAGGTTTAGAAAGATGCTGCAGAATTGGTATCAAAGTTCAGAAGCTGGTGAGTCTGTTTTCCTTTTAATGTAAGCAAGGCAATATTTTTTGTTAACAGGAGGTCCAGCTCCCTAACTGCAATGAGATGCAGTCTCTGGAGTTGCATTTGCCTCTGGTATCAGTAAGTGACCCCCCCAACATCAGGATTTTACAAAGATTAGCCCAGCAAGCACATAAAATGTCAAATCTACAGGAAATTTTCAGCATTTTCCTCCAGCTTCTCAGAAGGAAGGTTGTCAAAGTAGCTGTCTGTTAAACATATCATCTGACTTACTATAGAAAGAAGGATGTCAACACTGCATGTCAAATCCAACACTGAGATATATTTTTTAATGGGCAGGATCTGACTTAGACAGATCCCAAATCTCTCTGCAATTACCTGCATCTGCAGGAAAGGCACAAAAGGATTTATCTTAAAGAGCCCTCAAACTATCTTCTAGCCATTCTTTTTGTGACAAAAGCAAAGTAAAAATCTTAGGAAAATATTTTCAAAGGCATTGTTTGAGGAGACTGTAAGTTTTAGCTGCTCCCCTGCGTTCACACCAGCAATGGTGCCACTTGGGTGCAGTTTGGCTGATGACGTTTGCTCTCAACCACCACCCCTTTCCTGGGGGTCTAGTGACCCTTCCCACATGAGCTCCAGCCCTCTGTCAGCACCCAGACACCAGGACACACAGAAGCTTTCAGGAAACAGGCTGCTCACAGGTGGGCTAATGCCACCAGAACTATTCATCTACTAGTGCAGCCTACTGCCTTCAGAAAAGTGTTTGGGATGATGCAATGAGAATTGAAATTACTCTCTCTGCACCGTCTCTTAGCCAGAGACCCTCCAAATATAGGCACAGAAATGCAAGAACATTAAAAATAAAAGCTGGGCACTTTCAAGATGCTTCAGCTTAATGAGTGTAACCTGTTGAGTATGTCAGTGGTCCCCTGACATGGCCACCAAGGACATGCCATGGCAGTGGGAACAGACACTGCTTCCTGAAGCCAATGCTCACACAAGTGTAAGAAGCAAATTAATTCATTCCTGCCAACATGGACTATCATCTGTTCCCTGCTAGGTTTTCTTCCTGTTCAAAGCATACTTCAAAAACAAGCAGTAATGTGTCCTGAAGTCTAAACTGTGCTACAAGAGCTTCAGCTTCTGGGAGCCCTTCCCACAGGTAAAGGGCAGTCATGTCAGTCAGGGGTGAGAGTCACCATGTTTCATAGCTGGTTTCTCAGCTATCCCCCTGTAAATATGCACTTCAGAGCTGTATCCAGCCACTACAACTAATTAATCACCCAGTATTAGCCCAAGAGCAGGTCTACAGATGTACATCACTAATGAGGGCACTTGAGGATTAGGACAAGTGATCGTTTACATCCTTCTTTTTGTGTGTCATTTTTACACCCACACAAGGTATGTACAGAGCCATAATGTGTCTTTTTACAAAAACTTCACGAATGTCCACGGAAGGGAAAAAAAGAAGACACAAGCCCTTAAGGTTAAAGCAAAATTTTTGCCTTTGTAACTAACCCTTATTCTCTCCCGGATTAGATTCACCAAGCGTACAAAATGTGCTTTGGTGGCCCAGGGAAGAAAAGCTCTGGACAGGTTTTGCAAGTGCCCCTATGGAATCTTAAGGGGAACATGAGGAAGTGCTCATATTTAAGCCAGCAGTGTGCAGATGTTAGGGAATGAGACAGCACATCATCTAAGAGCCAGCATACCTCACTCCCTTTCTCCTTCTTTCCCTAATCATACATGAGAATTAAAAAAAAAAAAAAAAAAAACCCAAAAACAGAGTTTTTTAGAAGGTGATTGTCCAAAAACGTATGAACAAGATTTTGTTCCTTCTAGGGAAATCCTCAGCTGGGTGGGTAAACTCCAGCCATTCTGGATTGGGCTGGATGCAGCAAGTCATGCTAGCCCTTACTTTTCCTAAGCTTGCCTTTTTCTCTGCTAGCAGAACACAATTTATTCTTTAAAGAATATGTATCATTTCAGCATATCTTAATTTTTTAGAAGGTGAAAAAAGACTTTGAATTGTCACATGACTGATGTATTCAGAGTATGGTGATGATCACTAATGGGACAAAAGTATGGCAGAAATGGAGTACAACTGCATTGTCCTTCTCAGCTGATATGCTTGAGTATGTGGCCTGAGCACCTTCCTGAAAAGAAGGAAATGTTTTCCTCATTCTAGAGGAAAGTATGCTCTGGCACCAAACAAATGGGCAACCTTCTAGGAACTGCTCCCCAGGAAGCCTCTCAGCAATTGCTTCTGGTTGAAGATCACACAAGAATTCAGTTTTTCACAAAGGCATTAGGTAGAAAAGCTTTAATTATTAAAAGAGTGTGAATTAAGCAGACACTGTGCTGCACCTACAGTGCCTTGGTGAGAAGGCGCTCTGTAAACAGAATTATTATTTCATCAACACAGTAGACTCCTCACTTAATGGCTCACTAACTGGGCCAGAGATGAGATTCGATGTGAAGAAATCAATGACTCAAAGCAAGAGATGCAGCAAATATGAAACACCTAGCGCTTAGCTCTTAGCATTGCATATTGTCTCCTGTGGAAGTGACTCGTATCATGCAGGGAGAAAATAACACTCCTGCTGCTGCGTCCAACTGTATCCATAGGAGATAAGACTGAACTGGTGCTTGCTAGCACCACAGTCCCATACTTTAGGGGGGGGTTATTTTCTTTTTGGTGTTCTCCTTTTGTGCTATATCTGCTAAATTAGTAAGCATTGCTACTCCATATTTTGAAAACGGTCTTACTGCTTTCTTTCTTCTTTTTGTAATTCATGACATCAAAGTCAGTATTTCTTAGTAATGGTAGCCTTATTTTGGTGTCCACCAGATGTATACATCAATCAGAATGACTCTGCTGTACCGCAGAGCAGAAGCACCAAAGGGCATCCTGCAAAATTAAATGGGGAGAATAATGAAGTCCTTCACAATTCCTCTCTGTTCTAACCATTATAACAACTCGAGAGAGCAGAGAAGATATTTTCAACATGTGCCTATAGGTGCATGACTCTTCTTCAGACAGCTGGCTAGAGGGTAAATGGCAAGAGCAATAAGTATCTATCTCTCCTCCCCGGGAGTGAGCATGATTCATGGATGAAGAATACTTTATTTTCCTACTCACCAGCACACTGAGGCTTTACTGTGAAATTACTTCTTAAGTTTTCCCCTTCTCTTCAGTGCTAATTTAGGGATTTAAAACTCACCATGCTGGCTCACTTTTCACTGAAGTGATTTCAGCTTCGCTTCCAGATTCTCACGGAAAATCTCAGCTTTACATTCATCAGCTCCTAATGAAAAACAGCAAATCTGACTCTGCAAAGAAAGGTTCCTGGTGTAGTGAGGAGTGTCTGTGCAAAGAGGGAGAGGTGAGTTAAACTGCAGAGGAAATCCTTCATTAATAGTACCAAAGGACTGCACAAAACCCAACTAATTCTCTGAAAGAAAGAAGGATTAATATCCCATTTTATAGCACGGAAAGTGAGATAACAGAGCAAACACCCAGAAAAATTAACAGACAGGATCACTGCGGCTTCAGTTCCACATCCATTCCCGTGGATGGAGAGCCAAATTTGGGCAGAATCTCTTCTATTGGTATGGCAGTTTGTTTATTTGTTGCAATAGAAGGAACAGACCAGCAAAATTTCTCACAAGCAATTTTCTTCAGAAAATCCTGCCATTTCTAGTTTGGATTTTTTACCTGTCAACACGTGTCTTTACCAAACAGGACAGTTAACAGTTAATGTGACAGAAAACAATTATGAATTGCACAAAACTGTGTTGAAATCAGACTGACACCTTTCATGTGTTTTTGAAGATAATGTCTTTCCGACACACCTTTCTGGCTGCTTTTTGTAGGGAGGAATAATACAGCACAGAAATACAGCACTGAAAAATGGCAGCTTACAGTGCCTTCCTCAAAAAAAGCAATAACCTTTTTCTACACATAATTGCACTAAATTCACCAAGAGCACATCATGGACAGGAATACAAAATGAATCACAGCATTTCTATATGAAACAGCTGTTCCAGGAACTGGCCATGATGATTTTTGACTATATGACTGCATCTGTAGTTTGGAAACAATTACCCAGGAGCAATTATTTATCTTGAGTTGTCACAGTTATTTTATCAGCTCTTTATGGGGGTTCTCATGTAATCATAGAACTTGGAGAGCTGAAAAAGCAGGATATTCCTACTCCAGTTGGACCAAGAAATAAAATGCAAATCAATGACAGCGTGTTTAAATAAAATTTGTGACATCCAATTTCATCCATCATTTTCTTCCTTTCCTTGTTAAGACAAAAAAAAAATATTACATTCTCACTAAGACTCAGGGGATCTCAAAATGTATTTAGTAGTCACACCAGTATACTGGAATCAGGAGAATGCAAATAAATCCCATCCTTCATTGCCTCATACTTTCCACTCCTCTAATTTGCAGTGGTAAATTTGAAATCCGAATAGTGTCATTTTTCAGCAAGCACTGAGCACTCCCGGGTGCCTTTTGCTGCCACTGGGACATGCAGCTGTGACATCCAACACCTATGCAAATCTGGGCCGAGTTATCTGCAGTGAGACAACTAATGCAGCTGAGAAAAAGAGTTGCTTTACCATCTCACAAGGGAATGAAATCTCGGTAGTGAGCTGCTGGCTCTCTTAGAGGTAACTCAACAAGTTTACAATAATGTAAGCAGCCTTAGGAATAGGCTAAAAGTCATTAGGAGGTTGGTGTTCAGAGCATATCAGGAGACGATATAGGGCACCGTCATGCATTCAGGAAATCATGTTCAGGTTTTATAAACCACGAATGCAAATAAGGCCTGGCAATCCTTATGCTGTGAACACATAAATAGATTTAGTATGTGTAAACCACTGTGTAACTCAGTTGGAGAATTATTACTGTCTGGGAAAAGATGCCAGAGTAGTAAGAAGTTTCTGAGTAGCCAGGACAGACATATCAGGCTTTCTAATTTCACATGTCTGAGACAAGAACCAAGACACAAATGTTGTTGACATTCGACATCATTTCCCAGGACATCCTGAGGAGTTAGCCAAGTGCAGCATAGCTGCACAAAAGAACTTGCTGTCGCTTGTTATTAAGTTATCTGGCTGCTTAGGTATGGGCCACAGCCTCTGGACAGTTGCTCTGAGT
>QWTY01065830.1:5996-25906 GCA_008033365.1 Pseudorectes ferrugineus
GGGTCCAAAAAGACTTTCAAGGAAACGAACTCTAAACTACTGAAGCAAATTAAAAAATCTCTCTTGGAGGAACAGAAAAGGTTGGTAAAACATCGCCTGTGTGCTGTTACAATGCGCTTTCCATGAGCTATCTGAAAACCCAAACAACTAAAAATCCTTTTTTTCCACCTAAAAGGCCCTTCCAAAGCCAGGGGTGCTGTGCTAGGAGTTGCATCCAGGCCTCAAGTGTGACGGGCACCTTAATTCTACCTTCCCAAAGGATGAGATGCCATCTCCAAGGGGCAAAAAACTACACCTGAGGGGGAAAATAAGACAAAAAGACCTGTTCCACGTGCCCCTTTCTCCCAAGCTTAACTTCCATGGACTCAATGAGACTGGTGGGCTCGCTGGGGGGACGAGGTGGGGGGAGATTTTCCAAATGGTTTGCCTTTATCCTGGTGACAGTGAGCAGAATGTGGGCTCTGAGTCACCGAGGTACTTTCTGAAGAGGCTGTTCCCTCAGCCACTATAATTTTGGGGGCTCACACAGAGCAGCAGCACCGCCCGGTGCTATTTCTTTAAAGCTAAATTTGCAGGGATAATGGGGGGGGGAGGTGGGACGAAAAGAAACCAAACCAACCCAAAATGTGGATTCTATTTCTGTTTTCACATCCAGTGATAGAGGATGTAAGAGCATAATACTTGGGGTTGCTCAAGATTTGGGGTTTTTAACCATCTTCGGTTCCCACTGAATATCCAAGCCCCTGCAGGTCTGTTGAAGAAGGAACCCAAGAAAACCAGCCACTAAAACTGGAATTGTTAGGAAAACTCCTCCATCTGCTGCATCAAGGAAACCCAATTCACCCATTTGTTTTTGCTGCTGAAAGTTATTTCCATGATGGCCCCTTGCTAGCAGTGAAGGAGAAGACCTAATTCCCTTCTCTGCATTTACACCGATCATGCTGTACTGGCAGGGTTTATCCATCAAGTGTCACCAGGGAGAAACTCCCATCACAAAGGATTGCCAGACAAAGATTTGGATTGACTATGGGCTCATCAAGGATGATGAGCAGCAGTCCCAAGTGCAGATATCCCAGCGTGAAGGAAGCACAGGGCTCTCACGCCCACCATGATTTATTTGCTGCTGTGGAAAACCCACAGGGGCTTTTAAAGAAGCAAAACACCACCAGTTGGTTGAGAGTGGGTGGTTCAAAACCAGATTATTCAGCATCCCAGGGATCACCATCCCATTTCGAATCCTAGAGATTTCTGACTATGTTTCCTACTAACTCTACCCTGTTGCTTTCTTGCTGGCAAGGGCGCTCTGATCCCTGGCCTTCCATACGGAAATACCACAGGAATTTAACAGGAATAGCGATGCACATCTGAACTGCCTCTGAGCACGAGAGCCGATCAACTCCTAACAACGCTTTCCAAACTCAGCAGCAAACCCCAGGGTTATTATGCTCCATCTTCTAAATCGTCTGTAAATCTTTTTTTACTTAAAAATACCTTTTGCAGTTGAAGCCCACGACCAATCCCAACAGCACTTCCAGTGCAGGCACAATGATGGCTTTTATTGCAGTGGCTTGAGTGCAGCCTTTATTGGTACCAGGATCTCAGACTGGTTCGAACTGGGCTGTCCCATGGACTCACCGGGGTCTTGCACCAGACACAAGAGCATCTGCCCTACGCCTCTCACTCCGCTCAGTTCCAGGTGTCAAGGAGATGATCTTGCACCATCCCCGATCCCTTTGAGACTTCTCCTGTATCTTTGGTGTTTTTAAAAGCCATGCGCTCGGGTCTGTGGGTGACCTCGAAGTTTACAACAACCATGTCTGCCTGGACGTCAGCGATTTGGGTGTTGGTTCTGTCGTGTAAAATAAGCTTGGATGGGTTCAATTCCCTACTATCAAGTCGCTAATAGATATGTAATGGAAATCAGGCACCAGACAGTGGTCCAACACACCTCAAAATTTTCTTCTGATGGCCCCTACATAATTAACACTGCGCCTAGGAGGGTAAATAGATGGGGAAAAGGAGAGAGTTCAAAACTCAGTGCTAACAGTACATACAAAAGTGCAGTGCTCAGTTTAGTCCGAAGCAAAGTGACTACTAGTACTTAAAGTGCTAGTCCCAACGTCGGTTTGGTTCAGTGTCCGAAACATGGGGGGAACACAGGGAGGGTATCCCGGGGGGAAATTAAAAACAGACAGCACTGCAACTGCACATGCCACACCAAAAGTGCTTCAAATCACACCACTGCGGAGGGACGCGCAACGCCACGGCTCAGCTTGTGAACACACACGAGCAAACGACTGACACCTTTTAGGGTACTATAAAGAACAGCTCCATTAACTCCATCACTACAAACCCGTTCGGGAAGCAAGTGGTCACAGCGCACAGAAAACAAAAGACGACCCCACTCCAAAACCAAGAGCCTTTTGGAACATTGACGAGTCTTTGCAACTAGGATACTCAAAGTCTAGCAAAAGCAGCCTTGCCCAGTGTCTGCAACAAGCTTGGCCGATGCTTATCATGCACTTTACAGAGGCAGACTGCCTCCTCTTACACGCTATCTTACAGCTTAGCCTATTTACCTATTTGTTTGTGGTCTGCTTCGTTAATTGTAGCTTTCTGACCATGCATTAAGCTGGCTTGTTTCTCTTAACCACCCTACCAGTCAAAGGACAATGTATGCAAGGACAAGACGACGAAGGCGGTCTGGTAAACACTGATCTTACTAACGGCCCGGCTTCATTTTCATGAAGAAAAAAGCTCCAGAGAAGGACTTTGGATCAGCACGCTCCTTGAAAGAAGCTGGGAAAGGAGGATTCATCCCAACAGATGACAGGGACTCCCTTTTCTCTCTGTAAACACACACTTCCCACCAACTGCCCCATCACCCAGCCCTACCTTTACACTCGTGCTAGAAAAGCAGTGGCTCCGCTTGCCAGAAACAGAGTGCAGGAAATCTCACTGGAAAGAGAGTGCAGGAAATCTCCCTGCTATGACTCTGCTGGTGCCAGTCCTCACCCTGGGCTGGAAGTGTCTCCTTGTAAGCTGGGACATGCTCCAGCAGTGCCCTCCCGCCCTCTTACCTCAGGAGCTCAGCACTCACAAAAATAGGGTGTTTTCTCCCAAAACAAAAGTGCCAAATGAGAAAGGGGGAAAGCAGAACCTTCAGTTCTCACTATGTTTCAGCAGGCACCACAAAAAAAGGTCACAGAACAGCAAAGTGGCTCCCCGGGCCCTGCATGCATTGCCACCAACTCTCCCAAGCGTTGTACAAGGCAACATCTGGCTGTGCAACATCTGGTGTGTCCACGGCGGGTGTAGATCTCTTTTATGGAGAAAGCTCTTTTTAAGTCAAAACTATTGACTTGCTGGAGCTGGCAGGATATGTTGGGGATGCCGCAGGTACAGCTGCAGACATGTTCCTCATCAGAGACCAAGCACTAGGGAGATGGTTTTCCAGAAGCAGGGAACAGTAATCTCCCAGGGGTAAAAACAGAGCTACAAACTCAGGTCACTTATTTCCATTACTGCCAGAAAGAGCTGGATTTAACACGCAAAAAGCAAGGTCGTGCATACAGGGGATATGGATGTAGATCCACCTTTGCAGGCATACAACTGGAAAGAAAGGAGCCTGGAAAAGATGTGGGAGCTGGAGTAGTGCAGTGTGAGATTGGCAGTGCCCCCCAGTGAAGAGGGCAATGAAGTGCACGGTGGGGAAACGAGGCCATCTCAGTCCACCATCCAGACAAGAAACTGCTGGAATAATATATCCAGCCTTGCTGCCAAAGCAGCAAGGTCTGGGGAATGTACACAAGCACATGGATGTGGCCACGATCCTGCCACCCAGCAAGGAACAAGTCCATCACGGGAAAAAAGTGTGCCAGCTTGCACACCATGGCTTTCCCTAAGTGATACTGGAGTCTTGCAGGATTAAAAGCAATCATTGAGCAATAGATTGGGCAAAGAAGCATCTTCCAGGACTGTATTCAAGCCTGATCTTGCAAGACTGGCACATCTCAGCATGTGCCATATGTAGGCACTGGGATCACATTTGGTTTAAGTAGCATTGACCTCAATGTTGAGACCAAACCCAAACACTGTAGGCATGGACAATTACCAGCCTGAAAACTCCCGTGCCAAAATGACTCCTTTTCCACGTCTTTTTATAACACGTTCTTTCCTGTCTTCCGATTGAAAGGATTTTTGGCAGATGATTTGGAAGTGGATAATAAATCTAATGCTAGGACACCGCGTCCAATTGCACAGTAATTTCCTGCACGGCTCTCACAAGGAAGTTTACACGTCGTGCTGCATTTCTGCTGCTTTAGTTTGTCATATGGATACACCGTCGCCCATGCGTGACACTCCTTACAATTCTACCTCCACCTGGACTGGCAACTCTGTTAAATTTTTAAAAAGAAAAGCTATTACAGGTTTTTTAGGAGAAAAAGCTGTCTGCTTGCCCCTGACCTCACCTCTAACCCGAGCTCTGGAATTTAAAGGCATTTATAAAATCCTGCTCCGGCCGCTGTGCTAGATTTTCACCTAAATATCCTCGGCAACTTTTCCAGCCGCCAAAAAACAACTGATTTGAAAGTTTATTAGGAGCAATGATTTATTTTTGGAGGCGGAGGCTTTTGCTGCGTCGGAGCCTGCAGATATCCGTGCGCTGGTTTTCAGTGGTGAATCAAGTGATTCCCAGACACAGCCTATTTCCAAGGAAAACGCCATCCCAGACTGCTCGGTACCAGAGGCACTACAGTGCAAACTGAAGACACGGGGCCATTTTTAATTCTATGCTAATTATCGCAATAAAAACCAGATCCTGCAGCGGAAGACCCATTCTGGGAAGAAATAATCATCCATCTTTCGTAGCTGCAGCCGTGCTGCTCGAGAAGAAGCTTATTTACAAAATGGCAATCTCCAGAAAAAAGCTGTTATCGTTGCCTGACAAAGCCATATATTCTGATACCTTCCGGGGGGCTCTGTCTGGGAAATTCCTCTTTGAAACCAAATGCTATAAACCTCAAATATGGAAAAACCCCATCCTGTTCAACAAAAACCAGCTGTAGGGCTAATGCAACCCACCGGGCCATAGAAATGATGCTTGGAGATCCCTGCTTTGAAATCCCTGATTTCGGTTTAGAGCAGGAAAATCATATGACCTCTAAATTATTTATATGTGAAAAGATGCTTTTAATAAAAGCATCAATGGTGTGTAAACAAAAATGAAACTCCTAAAGCAGACTTTCCACATTTTGTACGGTTACTTAAACGTGGATGAGAAACATCCTTTTCCCCCCCGGACAAAAACATCCATCGTGCAGGATGGCATGAAAATGCCCTTTTTTAGTATGCAGGAAACACAAAAAGCCAAATAAAGCCATGAACCTGCAGAGTGGTTGTGAAAGGGATGAAGAAAACCCAACCAAGCAGCAGGACTGCAATCTGTTCCCGCTCCCCCCACATAGCGCCGCGGTCCCTGAAGAGGCTCTCACACCAGATTGCACTGCCAGACAATCTTACGGAGACGGGAACCTGCACTTGAGTCTCAGCCAAGCAAGACCCCCAGCGCCTCTTTCCTTGACTGTCAAGACACAATCTTCCTCCAAGAGCTGTTTGTACCCAGGGATGCCACCACCCATGGAAAGGGCTCTGCTCCTCCTTCCCCATCTCTCCTCGCTGGGTATCCATGAGGCCTACATCCAGTATTCCCAGGCACGTTCCTGGGGAGCAGCAGAACAGCTCCGATACATCGCCCCGCTGTAATGATGGAGCCTGAAGACGGGAACATTGGACCACAGGGACAGCATGTTGAAAGCAAAACATTTTATTACCATCGGTTAAGCTTCATAATGCACGCTTATGAGTAAGAGAGAGGTTATATGGAGATCACTTTGCTCCCTACCAACTGCAGCTTCTGGGATTAAATGCAGCAGCTGTTGAGTGGAGCGGAACGGGACCAGTGGAAAGAAAAGGAGAATAAAATACATTTGAAACGGCGGGGGGTAGCTTGGCAGAAAACAGGCCCCTGACTTGAAATTCAACGAGTAAGGTTTTTTTTTTACTGCTGTACCAAAAGCCACAGCGTCCTGGACAACAGCTGGTGACCAACCACTGCTCTGGAAACGCACCCCTCTAACTCAATACCCACCTCAGCAACCACCACCTGGTACGGGTGCCGCAGCTCTGACACAATGCCGGAATGTTGGAGGGGAACGCTTTTCCTTGGGGCCACGACACCTCTACAGTCAATGGATCAAGCCCAGGATGCTGCAAAAACAGGAGCTCCTGACTAATCACACCCCCACAGGTGTCTATGGGAGATTCTGGTGGCCATGGAGGCAGAAGGGTGGATGACAATGGGGATCTATCCCGAATTCTGGATGGTTGGCTAGCTCAGCGACAGCACCCTGCAAGGCTCGCCTGGGGTTGACTCAGACGTGTGATTTTTAGTTTGTTTTCTGTCCGTTTCCATGCAATGTTTTTGACAGTAAATGCCAGCCTGAGATGGTTTCTAAAGAACACAAGTTTCTTCCAGCAGAAATTGCCCCTTCAATCTAAGATCAAAAATCCAGTTATCTTTCCTAGAGGTCAGAGGCCACAAAAAAGCTATTTTGGACCATCGGCTGAAGAGCCACTAACACACTTTACCAGCACCAGCTTTTTTAGCCCAAATCAGTTTACCTTCCAGCCAATCTTCCACAAGCAGCTTCAAATTGTATCAAACCCTATCCAGAGGAACACTCTGCTTTCCCCTTTTCCGATATTACCACTCTCAATTCACAATAGTTTCTGCATTCAAACAGAATTCAAAGGAGAAAATGCCTCCAATAGTGAAAGAGGACTCGTTATTGCTAGCACAAAGCTACCAATTTTTCTTCTAGCAAACAAACCGCTTGGCTAGAAAGGTGGGAAGCTCTTGGAAGACTGAGAGCCTGGAGGAGGCTGGTTTTTAGGCTGAGGCAAGTGAAAAATCCCCATATTGTGGCCTCTTGCTTGTTTTGTTTTGCACAGCATCTTCAGCCTCGCTGAGAGGAAGAGGCCGGCGTGGGTTTTGAACAACAAGAGAGAGCACCTCAAGGGCTATTGCAACAGCTCAAGGGCTGCGGTGGGGAGGAGGAGGGTGAACTTCCCTCTGTGGAGAGCCTGAGGAGGGAGGTTTAGGGAGGTTATCCCAGCTTTAGAAGGTGTCTTCTAAGAGCGGGAAAGAGGTGTGAAAAGCAACAGGTTAAACTGCAGCTTGATGCTGCAGGCAGGAGTGAAGTGGGCACCACCTCTGCCTCGTGCTCTGGATTGGGGGTTTTCTTGGGGTTTCACACATATCAGCACAAAACACACACTGCCAAACAGACAGTTTTAAGCTGTTTTTAAAAGAAAAGTCTCTGTAATATGCCTTCACCAAGGTAACCCACAGTAAAAAGCTGGCAGCATCCATGAAAATGTTCATCAGGCGACTCCAGCACCTCCCTCTTCTTTTTTTATTTCTTTTTTTTTAAATAAGACAGCTAGAAGGAACTTATCAGTGGCTCAAAGGGTTAGCCCTGGCAGCGCTGAGGGATGACGGTGCTGACATCAGCAATAGATGCTGCTATGGAGAGGGGGCCGGGATGCAGCAGGATTACGTGCACACTGCATGCTGGCACACGCTGATCCCAGGACAGACATGTCTGTAGGCTCTCCAGAGCGGATGCACCAGGCAAGAGGTGAAAGTCCCACGAGGCAGAAAAGGAAGGATGAAAGAGTTGGGCTCCTGTGGTATCCAGGATAAAGCTGTTGACACCTTCCCTCTGAGTATAATGGGATACACAATACCTGTGGGTGGCAGTCCCTTGCCTAGCTCAGGTCTCTGCTGCCACTTTGACCCAGGTCCCACGGGCAGGCTCTGTTGGTCCCTCGTCCCAGTGCCTCCCACTGCAGCAACCGGAGTCAGTACAGGACTGTAAGAGAGTAGATAGGAGCTTGGCAGAGGCACAGCTCTTATCTCCACATCTTCATACCCGCTTTGCTGTGGGCATGCTCATCCCACGTGCCTGAATTTACTAACCCCCATCAAACCCCTGGGTCGATTCCTAAACTGATTTGGAAGCATTTGCTGTTACACATGCAGAGAAAAGCGACTCTAATTACTCTGCACCCCATTTAAATGTCCTGGGGAGAATGAAATCCTGGCACCGCTCAAAGAAACCAAATTGAGGTTACACATAACAAAGGATCCAGGCATGCCATTGAGCTGTGGTGGGAAGGAAGAGCCTGAGCTCGGAGCAGCACTTGCAGCAGATGCAGCAAAGCTCATCCCTGGGGAAGCTGTCAGACATTGCCTACAAGCGAGATGGTGCGTGCCGGCTGCTCGGAGGAAGCAGCGAGTCTGCCATCAGCACAGGATCAAATCTGCCCCAGGTAACTGGTTCATGCAACCCTACTCGACATGGGAGCCATCCCTGAGGGAATGACTGACTGCATGGTTAAGTACCTCTCGCTTTGCTGCAGCTTCACCCCAGGAATCTGCCCCAGCCTAGAGGTAACATCTGCCAGAACCCCACCACCCATGCAACGGCTGCAGAAGCACGTGAGAGCTGCAGAACAGGATCCCTGGAATGGTTAAGGCCAAAACACATCAAAACAGACACAGAGCAAAACGACTGTCTGGGGAAAATATACCAGCTCCACATCTTATTTCCTACACTGGCTGCAGCAGTTAGCAAATGCACGAGGAGGGAGGGAACCAAGGCACATTCGGGCTTTGCACAACATTTCCAGAGGGATTCATAACCAAAGCTTAAGAAAAAGGTGCTGAACATCTGAGAAGAAAAGACATTTAGGGCCCTCAAGCTAGGTCACGCACAAGACATGAACTTGGTGATCCAATGGGGAAAAGGAACAACACAAGCAGGACCAGGCCCTGCTGGCAAAGTGAGAGGAGAATGTCCCTGTGCACTGAGCTATATAAACACCTACAGGGGCTGCTGCCTGTGCTGCTTTAGTGACCTTGATGTTTTGCAACCAGATGGAGCAAGAAATAAAATGCCAGCTTAAAGGATACGCTCTGAGGTAAGAGGCACAGAAGTTAGGTTCACCTTGTGAAACACGGTGCCTATTCTCAGCTTATAGGTAAACATTTCAGCCAAAAAACTCTTTCCCTAATTTTACCAGGATGGGGGGGATTATTGAAAATGCTTAAATTAAAAAAACCTCATCACTTACTACAGGGATGTGCATATTAACTGAGTTGTTAAATCTAGGATAAATCCTACTGCCAAGAACTAGATCAAACCCTTGCCCTCTGTCCTTGGCTGTCAGTAGCCTCTGCTCATCCCTGATGGGACATCTACCTGGGAAAACTCTTTAAAAAGTGCCACCAGCACAATTCTCCACTTTTCAAACACTTGTTTCATGTTTATGGTAGTCTTGGGAGAGATACTGTCCTTGGAGGCAGCTCAGTTCCCTCACAAATTCCTGTTCTAGGCAGCCCTATAGAGATCTCAGGAGTGTTCAAGCATCTAGAAGGAAAGAAAAAGCAGCTATCGTGAAGACAACCCAAACAGAAACACATCTGTTGACTGCACACTGAGGTGCATTTACTCCAGAGCACTGCTCCGTCACCTCTCTCCCAAAACCTAAGGTCTCTGGCCTTAGATTCCCCCTGCCAGCTTCCTGGGGGAGAGAGACTCTCTTTTTACATCAGGTACTTCCCAAGCAGGCAGCAGCACAGCAACTTCCTCCATGCCCAAAGCAAAAATGACAATTTGCAAAACAGCAACAGGTCCAGGGGGAACTTCCAGAGACAAAACAGCTCCTGTTCAACACCAGTTGCCAAGGGAAGCGGTGGGAGCGATGCCAACGCCAGGCTCAGCTCCCTGTGAGCCCTGAGGTTTGCTCTCGTGCTGCAAAGCCGTCGGGGTCCGCTGCTGCCAGCACACAACGTGCTCCAGCTCACCCTTTAACATGGAACAGCAGGGATAATTAATTTATGTTAAAAATACCAGGGCTGCATTGGCACATCCAGCCTTTTCCCTAGGAAGAGGAGGGAGGAAATAGCTGCCTAACACGTGTTGGTCATATGCCTAAATGCCCTTCTGGAAGGTGCTGGGATGAATATACGTGTCGAGTGGTGACAGGGTGGGACAGGAGGAGCTTCTCTCTGGTTAGACCTACACAAAACTCTCAGATCTCCTCACACTAAAAATGTTACTGAGGGGAAGTTCATGCCAATATTTCTGTGACTTTTCATATGATGAGAACACACAATCCTGGGAGATTTAGGAACATAAGGGAAAACCTGTATTTCCAAACATGCTGGCACAGGGAGCTTATTTTGTCACTTGATGCTTTCCTTGCATTTGTGTTTGAACAGACTCATCAGAAAGCAACAAGAACATGACCAGGGCTGAAAATTACCCTTGGTGGAAGGTTTTGTATTTCCTTTGGAAAGGATGCAGAAAAGACCTGACAACAGCCTTTAATTATGTGTAAGAGCTGCAGCAGGGAAGAAACCAAATTGTTTTTATAACTCCTCTGGAGAGCATGGCCTGTAAGGCAAAAAGCAGAATTAGATGGAAGCTAGGGACACATGGACTGGACAGCAGAAGTATCAGAGAGGAAGCAGGGTGAAATAGCTTAGGGAGGGAAGCTGGGCATAGCCAGCATGGGAGATTTGAAAGAGCAGATTTTTTCCAGGTTGTTCAGCTTGGGCAAAATATGGATGCTTTTTGCTCTGTACCTGGCCCTGAAACGCACCATTAGAGGCACCCTTGCACTTGCAAATTCAAGTTTAGAGTCAGGTAGCTTCCAAACCTTCCGAACACTACATTTCATCCCAAATTTCTCCCTGTCTCACTTTTGGATATCATCAGTATTGATCAGTATCAGATCATCACAAGAACTCTCACAACCCTTTGAGGTAGGGAGGTGTCATCCACCCCCTTTCAGTGGTGGAGAACACAGGCACAGGCAGGATAAAGCCAAAGTGATCCCATCTCCATTATCAGGAGGCCCAGCTCCACACACTGACAGCTTTCCCAGAATCCAGGCAATTACTCCAGCACTTCACTGGTTCAAAGCACAGCTTTCAACAGCTGTTGACACCGACCCCTGCTGCACCTCAGACCTCAGAGTGCCGGGCCAGGAAAGCAAAGGCGGTACAAGTGGTGATCATCCGCACAGTCTTGTTAGAAAGGACACAAAACCCTTTGCAAAGACAGGCACGAGACTGCTTCTTGAAAGCCACTTTCTTTCCCCTCTGATCCCCTCCAGCCTTCAACGACACCTTTCCTTTGCAAGGAAAAGAGCAGCTGCCCCATCAATAACACACAACACTCCATATCCTCATTCCTGGAGCAGGAGACAGCCAATGCAGCGTGCGGAGCAAGGCTCCGGTGAAAAGCACGTGCGAGCATCCATAAATTGGGATGGCATCAGCAAACCTTACAGGCCACCAACACTTGTGTGCTCCCCTAAGCTTCTGCAGGTATTCCTGGGCAAGCCTCCCAGCTCAGCAAGAGCCAAGCCACGTGAGTCTCAAAGAGCGAGCTGTAAAAGCAGTAACTCCACCCACCGGACACGCTTGGCCCTGGTGGGTTTGTTGGCAAGATTAGACACTTGCAGAGCGTGTTACTGCTCCAAAGCAGAAGGAGAACCAGCCCAAAAGAACCACCCTGGTCCCTGAGTGGAGCATTACGATCCAGGCTCTATGTCTCCTTCCCCAGCTCTGTGGGACTCCAGTGCTGAAGGTGCCACCTATTCCTCCTACTACGGATGAAACCATCATCATGCTCTATGATTCCTTGGAGCACGCATCTTGTCCTCGCTTCCCTCCGCCCCCTCCTGCCTTTTCGTTCCTCTGCCTCGGTGGGAAGCACTTATCTCTGCTCTTACTCCCCCTCTCCCTCTGCATTGTGCCAACAACATGTGCTCCCAACAAGGACCAGATGGGAATACTTGTAAGAGCCTGGGGTTAACCCATGTCTTTTATCCCACATACTCTCTGCTGTTTTGAAATGCAGATTCTATTGCACGCGATTTGCAGTGTAAAGATTTAAGGTTAGTAGTAGAGTATGTTCATATTGCTTGTGAAACCCATCTTGCTCCTATTGCACACTGAACGTCTCCGATATGGGAAACAGGAAAGACGATGGATAGCGTTTTAATATCTCAAAGGGAAGGACCTATTGGAAACAGGGGGGAAATGAGTATTTGTAATATGACCATGCATACAGATCTCTAATATTCCTCTCTCCCTTGCCTCTGCGTTCATTTGTGCCCACACATGAATTCACAGATGTTGTGCCAGCGCGGTGCCGAGTGGGGCTGGGCACGGAGCCTCGGCTTTCGCCGGCTGCCAGCAGCCGCCACCGAGGGCCATCTTTGCCTCCAATTAATCTCTGCGTGGCAAATGGTCACGACGAAGAACAGACGCAAATTCCTGCCTGCAGGATGGATTTTCTGTGGTCAAGAAATCCATCTGACTGTCTGTGTGTCCAACCAACAACTCCAAGGCAGGAGCTGTTATCCCACCCTGTTTAATACTGGTATGTTGGATGGGTCTGAAACCCCTAAAAGACAGAATATGCCTTTTTAAGTTTCTACTCTGTGCAGAGCTAGCAATTTCCATGTGCCACTCCAAGTGTTTCAACGCAGCCTAGCAATTAAGAAGATGAATTAGCAAGTTGCTAATGATGGTTTTATTGGGGGGGCAGCCAGGCCCCTCGAGGCTAGGCCAGTAGGAACACAACCACATTCACCACACATGAGGAGCCAGCCGGCACCTGCACCTTTCCACAAGTTGGTGTACACGAGAGAGCCCCGAGGCTGCAGGTTCAGGTTCCGCGTGATGCCTCCCTCCGCACGGGGAAGGAGCGATCTAATTACATCCATCACAGAAATGCCAAAACGACATCCGGCTTATAAAACCTCAATTTATGCTTTGACATTTCTGGAAAACCAATTTTTAATCCATGTCATCTATCAGGAGTTCTTGATATTTTACTTCACCTCAATGCTTTAGAATACTGTTGACTTTATTGAGGTGCAGGTGGGGAACTGAACACAGGCTGACAAAATATTAGGAAGAAAAATTGGTGTCAGCCCATGAAAGCTTCTGCAGGTTTTGGAGAAACAGAACAGCAAAAGATCTGGCTTCAGCTTTTTCCAAATCCCCCAAATCCAGAAGCACCTTGTCCCCTGGCCGGGACTTTTTTCCTGTGGTCATGACAGGATTTGGCCATTTTTAGGCAAGACAAGATCACCCCAAACAATACATTTTGGCAAAGGCTGTGAGGTGACAGCCACGCTCGGGTATAGCTTATGGTGTAGCCTTTAATTCCACTCTTTCTTGAATAAACTCTTAATTTCAAACAAAACCTTTACTTGAAAGGAATGGAAGGGTAGGAGGGGAAAGGTGAATTTTAAACATCACAATATGTTAAGTCATTAAAAATAAAGGGCAGCTTAATTTTGGAGGAAGCAGCATAGAAAATTAAACAGAAGGTCTAATTTTCTTCAGGAATTCTTTCATAAATCATATATATCTAGTGTATGTACAGCAAAAATGGGAATGCCATGGAACTGAAAACGCTTATTAAATAATTTTTGACCTGGTGCAAAATCTGCCCAATAAAAATACACAATAATAAACTCCTTTCTACTATAAAAATTACTAGAATTGGATAACAGGACTGCAAGTCATGCAAGCAGAAGGCTTCCTAACCACCACCAACTCCCTTCCCTGGGAGTTTAGGTCACTTCAATAGGCCATAGGGGAAAAAAATGATGCAATTATCAGACTAGGACATCTGTAGCTGAAAAAAAAATGTGCTGACATTGATTTTGGTAATTGCTTGGGGGTTCTTTTTTGTATAAAGGACGGGATTTTAATACTTCTGCTTGGGATTTTATGAACATGGCAGTACAGATTTGCAGAGCCAGGGGTTGTAAAATGGCATGAAGACATGACGTGGCCGGCAGCTGCCTCTTCTTTACAGCTCTCACCTCGCCTCAATGACGCCTCCAAGGAAGAGCTTTGCTTTCTTTTAACTACGTTTCCCCTTGCAGCCTTGCCGAAAACCTGTGGAATTCTTACCAGGGCTGCGGCCAAGAGCTCGCACGCAGCTCTGGGTGGAATAACATGTTTATCCAGACCGGTGGTGGGAGCAGACGTCCCCTCCTCAGACTGCACTTCAGATAAATAAGGTTATTTCGCTACGAGCTACTACAGGCTACAATATACTCACATAAATATATTAATGCCTACACGTGGATATGAATTGGTATATATCGGATACAGATAAGAAACACTTACGACGACGAGTAGATACCAATAACCACTGCAGCTTCTCCCTGGGTAAAGTCCATCGTCCATCCAGGTTCCATGCGAGGAACCTGCAAGGGAGGGTTTCATCATCCCCCCGCAGCACCCAGCGGGTCGCCCTCTCCACACCAGTGCAAAACGCTTCCCAACCCTTCCATAGCTCTGTACTTTACCAGGAAAGCCGGCTACATGGGCCGGACTCAACACAACATCCCCCCAGCTGCAAGGCAGGGGAAGCCCCCGCAGCCCCTTCCACCCGGGATAAGCTTTTCAGGGATCACTCCACCTTTTGCGCCAGCAGCGGGGAAAGCCAGGTACGAGGCAGCTGCTGGACTTGGCTTTGTCAAGACTGCAGATGCAAAGCTCTGTTTTAAACCTCGACAGCAACACAGGGGGGCCCAGTTTGCAGAAGGGGCGAGGAGCCGCTGCGACAGCGGAGCCAAAGACGCTCAGCAGCTCTGCACATTGTAATTTAAAAAACCAAACCATCATCCCACTCTTGGTGGTTTGAGAGGATCCTCAATACAGCGCCTGTCCTCCTGTAACATATGAGTGGAGCTGGACCAAGCAGGATCAACAGGTCTCTAACAGACACGTGCATGCAGGAGACGGCTTCTCTCAGCATTAGACTACGTTACCAAAGCATCCCCTTACCGGAGCGGGAGCAGAAATGTGCTCCTAATATTATTTACACAATATAAAGTGCATTAGGATTTAATAATTCAACTGACAGACTTTCTGCCGGGACCATACAATTTCGAAACAGAGGTGAGGGCTTGAATAGGAAATTCTCTCATGAGAAAAAGAGGTTCAGACCGGTGCTCTTCACCCTGTCCTCCTAAGGATTGTTTTTGGCCGTTCTTTCTAGTGCAAATAAGCTTGTGTTTTCTCAAGTTTAAGGGACATGGCAGTTTCAGGGCGTCAGGAATGAACACTTAAAACACATCAGGGATTCAGTGTTCCCGAGCATCTCACTGGGCCCTTCTGGGCGCCAGCAGCCCGCATGGTCACTGCTCTGGGAAGCTGAAGATGCGCTGCCAAAAATACAAAGGAACCCGTTTCCGAATCTCACCGTTCAAGTCTTGCATTGCTACACTCCGAGTGCATCCCTACTACCCTCCAACCCAACACCTGCTTCCCATCGCATGGAAACCCGTTATCCTCCAACCCAACATCTGCGAACACCAGTGTTTTCCATTGCGATGGAAACCCACAGCCACTGGTCTACCCGTGAGTGATCAGCAATGAGCGTGAAGATCCCGATCCAGGTTTGGATACTAAGGTGCATCCCGTGCCAGGGGAGTAAATGCATTAGCGGATCCTACGGGATAGCTGCATGCCAGAACCGAGGCCGGCCCGGTAGCCTGCAGTCGTTGGATTCTTGGGTGATATTTACAAGAAACTAATGACATTGAAAGGCCAATTAATTAACAAAAGATAAAGAGGTTTTTTTTAAAATGGGCAGCAATAAGGAAAGCCATTTTGCATCCTTTTTTCCTTTTAAAACGGTGAAGAAAACATCCTTTCCAATCACGAGTAATTTCCTCACCAACACTACAGGAACACAGGGAAGGCATGAGCACTTACAACACACGTGGCCACTCAGGCTAATTCCAACCGAGGAGCTTTTACGATCCCTTGAGGCAAAGGCGGGCAGGGATGGGAGATGCCGAGCTCACAGGGGAGGAACGCCACATAGAAACGGGAAGGAGAGCGTAAAAAGTTCGTACATTCATAGCTCCGGTTTGTTGGACTAGAAGTGAATTTTTTACCTCAGGCACTGTGACGGGCAGCAGCAGTCAGCGATACGCTAACGTACGCATCAACGACTCATTCACTAAATTCTGGTTTCACACCGTAACAGGATGTAGAGTTCTTTTAATGTGGGTTTTTGTGGGGTTTTTTTAATTGACCTGTTAAAACCATTGGGACCAAAGCCCTAAGAGCAATGATGAACCAGTACCCCACACAACTCCCGCTGATTCATCACGGTCCACTGGCTGTTCGAGTGATGGAGCAAAAACTTCTCTTCCAGGTTTGAACAGAGACCTGAAGGAGGAACCTATGGAGAAAGGGGTGGGAGTTTTTGACACTAAGCCAAAGGCTTGGTTGCTGTAACTGCTATATGTGGTTTTAAAGGGGGAATCACCTAAAACAGTGAAATTAATTTTCTTACTTCTTGTCACAACCGTAACATTTTCCTAAAGGTTCTTTGGTGACTTTGGTGCAAGCTGTTATTTTTTTTCTTTTTTTTTTTTTTTTTCTTTTTTTAAAGTTAAAACAGATTGACTAGTTTTAGTACCCAAACTGAAGTCCAGATTATCCTCTTGGTTCCCAACCCTGTCTCCCCAACCTTTCTCATTACGACATTAACAGGCAACAGCATTCGTATTGAGCGTGGCCAAGCAGTGTGCAGGTGGCTCCAGATTCAGAGTGGTGAACAGTCTGGTTGGAGATAAAGATGTTTCTCAAAAGGTTAAAAAATAAAACATGTCATGGTTGCATGGAAAATAGCTGGTCCACGTGCACACTAGGCCACTCTGTAATGAAACAATTTGAGTGATTACAAATATCTCATCAGACATGGTAATGCTTGCTTAAAACAATCTTAAAGGTGAGCAACACGCTACTAGAAGTACCTGGAGCTCAATCAAACTCCCGCTGGTTCAGGGGGAAGGAGCTGGTTACCCAAAGGCTGGACAAGCCCCTTATGTTATAAATACTCATGTTTTAAGAAACACAAAATCTTTCATCAACCTCCCAACCAGGTAGTTGCACACATTCTCCCTCCAGGCAGAGAGATAATATCATGAGATTTAAAATTTACATCACAAAGACTCCAGGATGACACCGAAACCTTGGGGCAGGCGATCAGGACTGGAGCTGCTCAAGGACAGCTCCGGCTCCAAGCGGCGGGGAAGGGGGTGATGGCAGGGCACGGATGTTGTCTCCCCAACACCACCCACAATCAACACGACAGAAAACCCAACAGGGCATCCACCACAGCTTCTGAAACGCACCACGGGTGAGCACGAAAGAGATGCCTTTCTACACAAATCCAGTGGTGCACCAAACACCCCAAAGGTCTTCCTCATGGCAGGAGCAGGAAAACACCCAGATGCTTTCCTTGCACAGGTAACATCCCAACCGCATTAATCTGGGAGAGAAGCCGGGAGCCTCAGTCACGGCATTCCCTCCACCTCCCAACACCCGCTCCACAGTCGCCTGCTGGAACGCCTACAAAAATACCTTCTGAAATTTTGGACAAAATGCGTTAAAAATTAAAAAAAGATCACCAGCCTCGAACGGGCAGAACACGGAGATGAGGAGTGGGTTATTATTCACTGCCATTAATTCAGAAGGCTGAGCACTCCGCTGTCCTGGGATACTCAGGTTATCTGGTCAGCACAAAACTACGGAATGAATAACAGATCTTCTGCCCTTCACCAGCACGTGACCAAGGTCTGACTGGTTATCGAGATTTTACCCATAAACAGACTATTGTTTCCAACTCAATAACCAGGAGATGCCAACTTTAAAACCTCTCTCCCTCCTCACACACAGACCAGCGATTCACGTGGAGCTGATTTTTGCCATAAATGCTCTACGGCGACGCTGCTCAGCCTTTGGACCGAGCACGGGCAGAAGTCCTGAAAAACTCATGATATGCAGAAACTGATACATTTCATGGTAAAGGTTCAGGGTGGGGGTACTTTTGTATCATGTTTAAGTGCAACACAAGCCTTTTCTAGACTATTTAAAGGTCAGGGTGCTGGATTTTGTTTGTGCTGATACTTGTACTTCCAGTCTCCAACACTCGAAGCAGCTGACTCATACGGACTCGGGAGGTTGGTCCTTTCCTAAGACATACGGAGATGTTTTGGGCATAGTTTAACGTGATAACCAGACTCCTATAACATTACGTACTGGAGTTAGCAAGAACTACCAGAAAAGGACTTTACAAAAAACTGGGGCAACTTGGAATTACTATAGGTCAGTCCCTCTCACCAATTTCTGCTTGTTTTGTTTGGTTAATTGTCCAATGCACTCTATTCCAGACCCTCTTGCTCTTCACCACTGTCCCCTCTGGCATCCATTCTTTTCTCTTTATGGCTGTTGTAAATTCTCCTCATCTCTTCTTCGTACTTGATAAAATTTTCCCCGAACCGTGTCCATGCTTTGTATGGAACTGTGATGGTGTTACGGTAGGGCGGCCTCACCTCACTTACCTTCAGGAAGATGCCGTACCTGTTGGATCCCACGTCGAAGTAGAAGCGCTTGTTGTCCACTCGGAAGGAGGTGCCCTCGGGGAGCTCCGGGGGCTCGTCACCTCCCCCCCGGCGATCCTCTATGTCCCCCTCGCCATATTCTTCAATCAGCTGGACCAAAGCATCCCTGAACTCAATCATCCCTTGCGCTGGGAGGACGATCGTCTGCTCCTGTCCCAAGCTGTGGCCAAAATAACCCATCATACCAGGTCCCCTGCTCATGGTCTGCCTAATCCGCAAGAAGCGCCCACGCTGGTTCTCCTTCAGGTCCAGGTAGTACTTCCTGTTGTCCCTCTCGATGTACTCCGTTTTGAGGACACTGTGAGGGGGCTCTTCGGAGCCCACAGACGCCGGGGGCGAAGGCGGCGGGTGCTGCGGCCGCCTCCGGGGATGCTGCTCCTTGTCATTGCTGTGCTCGTGCCGGTGGCCGTGGCCGCCCTTCAGGCCCAGGTGGGCGTAGTGCTCGATGAAGTCCCCCAGGCAGTCCTTCAGCTCGGCAGCCACGGACAAGGAGAGGGTCAGCTTGCTCTTCCTGATGTTGTCCTGCCTGCCCCTTCCTATCCAGACCTCGGCGATCTTCAGGAAGCGGCCGCGGGAGCTCTGTTTCACATCCAGATAAAACCGCTTCTTCTGGATGTCCACCCTCTTGGAGGCCAGCTCCTGGATCTCCATGCAGCTCCCCTGGGAGGAGGCCGGGTAGTGGTACTGCTGTTGGGACTGGGAATAAATGTTCCTGTGCAGGCCAGAGCCTCCCAGGTTCCTTCCTCCTCCTCCTCCTCTCCCTCTTTCCATCTTTACCAATCAGCTGGAAATAATACACAACAGAGACACAGATGACAACATCAGCACCAGGGGCCTGCTCGGCTCCTCGGCGGCGGCTCCGCTCGGCGCTGCTCTCCCTACAAAGGCTCCTGCATCCCTCTCCGCTGCCACTGGCACGCAGCATCGCAGCCCAAGGATCCCGGGCGCTCTTCCCCTCCCGTGCTCCGGCTCCCGCACAAGGGAGCCCAGATTCCAGCGGCACTCCCCGGCAGCACTCCCTGCCTTGCAGCCCCCCTGTCCTGCCCCTGTGGCACTACGGATCCTCCAGCCGTCCCAGGGGATGGGTTATGGTGCCCTGTTTTGGGGGGCATTCACCCCTCTCCCAGGGCTGCCGCTTCCCTCTGCAAGGTCTGTCCCCGCGCCGCTGCGTTCCCCCTCCATCACCCCCTCTGCTCTTCCTCCCAGGACACCGGGGCGGCACTGGGGTTCCCCCCAGCACTGTCTTCCTGTCCCCCGGTACCCGCGGAGCCCTCCCCACTGCTGCATCTCCTGCCCCAGTGCCCCCAAGGCTTCAGCTC
>QWTY01065840.1:0-21052 GCA_008033365.1 Pseudorectes ferrugineus
CAAAGGGGAACTGGCAAAGCTGACAGCTTTTGCTCTGATTGCTTTGCTTCCTCTGTTCTGGGCTATGTCTTTTTTTTTTTTGTTTATCCTTTAATTTTTTTTTTCCTTTTAATTTATTGAAATGCTCTGGATCTCAATTCACTTTCTTTGCTCTTTACTTCTTATTGCTTTGGCTGAAACTTTAAATCCCCAGTATGACTGGGATGAGGGCAAGAATAAAAATATCCTATGGAAAAACAAACCAGCCCAAGGACATGAAAACAAGCTGCAGCGTTTCTGATGTTCAGTTTTGGTAGCAGAGGGTGGGTGTCTCTTGGGAGCAGGACAGGGACGTGGGGATGGAGGGCTGTGGCCAATCCCTGCACAACGGAGTGGTCAAAGTGAATTGGTGGGCTGCACTCTGACTCCTAAGGATCAGAGTCTCTGCTAAAATCATCTGCCTGACTTGAAGGGCAGGATAAAGGAGAAATCTCCCTGCCAATGGGTGAGGCTGGAGGCTTTTCCTGAAGCTAAGAAAGTGCCAAGAAGGAAGCCTTGCCTTGTGAAATGTCCTCTGAGAGCTGAAGGCACATTGAGAAATAGCTGCCAGGCCACCTCCTTGCCTGATCCTGTTTTTTCAGAAACGAAAATCCTTTTTCACAGGGGAAAACTGAGGCCCAGGGCAGGTGGTATCAGTAGGTGGGGAAGGCTTGGAGCAGCACCCCTCATTCCTGGGCGTCAGCTGTTTTCCCTGTGTGCAGGCAGCTTGTGTAGTCAATGTGTCACGTTACTCTCCTTTCATCAGCCTGAAATTACCATTTGTAAAAAGGGGAAAGAAATCCAAATCTTCAAGAAGCCACTCAGGCTGTTATCTGAGGCTTGTTTCTTTTTTTGTTTGTTTGGGGGTTTTTTTGGTTGGCTGTTTTTTTTTTTTTTTTACAAATCAAAGGAACAGATGTTTCTTTTTGATTTTAAATGGGCTGCAGGGCTGGATCCTGCTCTTGCTTCCAGCACTGTGTATCTGGAGTGAAGAAGCAGTCCCTCCAGTGGGGAGAGGTGCTTCTCTGCAGTGCCTGACCCCTGGAAATTTTGGGAAAGGGGCTTTCCCCTCCTTGTGGCACCTTGCTATCGATGACATTAGTAACAGATGCATTTACAGCCTGCCTACTGTGGAGTGGCTCTGGGAATATTTCTCCTCCCTGGTTGCTGTTGTGTCTACCTCAAAACAGGGCAGGTTTAGTTTTTCTGCAGCCTCCTCGTTGGCTCAGCTTCTCTTTCAGTGGTGCTTTTCTAGCACCCTCCGTGGCTGCCACTCAGAGACACCCAGGGTGGACCACTGCACGCATCTCATGGGTTTCCTGGGGAAAACCATTTCCCAATGGGATCCTGCAGCCCTGCTCTACCTTAACCTTTCTGTCAGTGTTGGCAGGTGCAGACCAACCTCCTGCAGCACCTTCTGTGCAGGGACTGGTTTGTAGGATGTTTTTCTGCAGCAGCGGGGCTGTCGTCACCTGTCTTGACCCTTGTTGCAGTTCTACTCCAAAAGAATTGGTGAGTAACTATTTGCCCTGCCAGTGACCTTGAAGCACAGGACCAGGGGCTTGTGTTCAGATGAAACCTCCTGCACACCCTGCATGGACGTGGTCTGCTGTCAGGGTCTGATTCTGGCAGCTGCGGTCTCTGGTCTGTGTCACAGTCGGATTTAGCTCCTGGTAAACAAGATGAGAAAGCTGGAGCTCAAGTGATGTGGAAGGTTGGATCCTCAGGGATGAAGTTTGCCATTGCTTTCCCCAAAACAGGTGATTCTCAACAGATCCTAGTAGCATCTGCTCGCAGGATATTCGAGCTGAGACTCAGGAAGGAGCTCAGCAATGCACAGTGCTGAACCTCACCATCATCATCCTCATCATCAGATTGGCAATGGGGCTCAGCAAGGCCAGGAGCTGCAGCACATGGACAGATGCCTGGTGGAGGGAACAGTCTCCTCAGGGCTCCCTGCTCTGAAAAGAGAGTAGATCCACCCCAGAAAAGCCTCATCCTGGGGCCAAGAGAATGAACTTCATGATCACCCTGCTTCTTTGAGAAGCAGCATCTCAGGGGTGTCTGTCGCGTTTCTACCAATTTTAACACCGAATCTGAAAGAGAAGAACCCTAATTTGAGAGGGATATGCTGGCCTGGAAAGTGCATGAGCACTATTCATGGCCACACTGCAAACAATGGTCTCCACGCCTCCGGCACCACAGATGTCCTGACAAAGCCCAAACTGCTCTGTGAGGACGATGGCCACTTTTCAGAAAAGGTTATGGACTCCCTGATCAAAAGCTGAAGACTCTCGCTGCTCCACATTAGGGCTGAGGAATGGGGGCTGTGGCTGGTTAGGTACAGAAAAGAACTCTGGACTGCATCAGAAGCATCTAAGATGTCAGATTGTCTTTAATCATGAAAATACAAAAGCAAGAATCTAGTCTGACTGCTTGGCTGTGCTGAAATAATAGCTCATTTAGAAGGTGGAATTTAAGCCTAAAAGCTAACATTTTTGGTGTGTATTTATAACAGGCAGGCACAGGGAACCTATTTACACTGCATTTAATTTCTTTCACAAGCTCCTTTGATCCAGGCATTACTGTCCAGGCAAAACTGGCACAAGTTCCTTTGCAGGCATGACCAACCATGCTGCTGTGAGCTGCCCAGCACTGCAACTGAGAGTGGATTCATTTTAATTGAGTGCTTGGGCTAGCTGCACCAGCCAGAAATCTTGCTTCAGCTTGTCACCATGAGCTCATTACCTCCAAAATCCAAAGCCTTGCCTACCTCACAGGGATGGAAAAATGGGGCACTTGCCAGGTGCCTGCAGCAGGTCTCAGCTGCAGCGCGTTGGGTGATGTACAGGACAATGCTGGGACGGGGTCGGGGGACACCCAGTTTGACCAGGATGGAGCCAGGGAGGTATTTGTGGAGCCTCTTGAATGCCCCTGGGATGTGTGGAGTAAAATCCCTGAAGAGAAGGGGATGGATTCTGGGTTTCCAGCATGTTATCGCTCTTGTCTGCCCCAGGGCAAGCAGGAGGACCGTGAGCCCTGGGAAAATCAGGCATTGCTTTCCTTTGAAAGCAGGGAGATGACTGCCGGAGTCACTGGTCCTGCTCCAAACTCCTCCTGCACCGGCCTTCAGGGTACAGTTATTTTTGCAAAGAAGGAGAGGCACTGTTAAAGGGTGGCCCATTTTGAAGACATCAGAGCCAAGCTGGACCACAGATCCATCTGGGAGGGAAGACAAACACACTGCCTGGGCTCCTTCACTAGCCCAGTAAAGCCTGCTCCCTCTCCCAAACAATATTTCAACCTACCACAGGCTCTGGGATTGCTGGAGCATGGCAAGTTCAGCTGCTGACCACTCCCTGTACTATGAGACAGTGAAGAATATTCCCTCTGCACCTTCTCCATGCCTTTAAGGACTGTTATTCTCCCTGGCTGTACACAATCTCTTTTCCAGGCAACAGTGTCCCACCTGACCAATTCCTCCTGGTGCAGAAGCTTTCCCAGACCTTGGATTGTCTCCATTTGGGGATCTGGGAGAGCAGGAGCATGCACACTGTCCATGTATACAGATTTACATTGTTACATGGCGTTGTTGGTGTTTTGCTATTATTTCCTGACAACTGGTACCACGCTCTGGAGCAGCAGCACCCAGCTCATGAGCTTGGCAGTGCCCCAGTTTATTTCCGTTGTGTAAATCAACCTCGTATCTCATTTGTCATCTCGTTGATAAGCAGTTTTGGCAGGTCTTTTGGCAGCTTTTAGAAATCAGGTTACCCTAAACATGTGGTGCTGGCAGAAGATGTCACCTCAGTGCCTACACCTTTCTCTAATTCATTCACGCACAGACTGAGCAGAGCAGGTGCCTGTGCACCCTGCCTGAAGGGCTCTGCCCCTCTGCTGAGGAACTGGCCATGCATCCCAGCCTGTTTGTCCATTTCTAACTGGGAGAAAGCCTCCCTGCTCTTCTGCCACCACCTCAGCTCCTTTAGGGGTCGTTTTGCTCCTTGTCTTCAGGTTTGTTTTGAGATGAGCTTGCAGGATGGGAACCCTTCCAGACCTGCTTGCAGTGGGTGTCAATAGTAATGGTCCTCTGCTTTGTCCTGCTGTGGGCTTGTCCACAGCTGATCATCTCCTGCAGCTGGGGAGGAATAACCCCATGCACCAGCACAGAATGGGGGCCAACCGGCTGGAAAGCAGAAGGAGAAGGACCTGGGGCTCCTGCTGGACAATAAGTTGTCCATGAGCCAGCAGTGCCCTTGTGACCAGGAGGGCCAATGGTGTCCTGGGGTGCATTAGGAAGAGCACTGCCAGCAGGTCAGGGACCTGAATCTACCCCTCTACTCAGCCCTAGGGAGGTGCATCTGGAATGCTGTGTCCAGATCTGGGCTTCTTAGTACAGGAGAGACACGGAGCTCCTGGAGGGGATCCAGCAGAGGGCTGTGAAGGTGCTTAAGGGACTGGAGCATCCCTCTTATGAGGAAAGGCTGAGAGAGCTGGGCCTGTTCAGCCTGGACAATAGATGACTGAGAGGGGACTTCATCAACGTGTACAGGTTGTGAAGGGTGTGAAAGGATGGACCAGGCTCTGCTCGGTGGTTTTGCGCCAGAGGGCACGAGACAATGGGCAGAAAATGAGGCACAGGAAGTTCCATCTGAGTATGAGGAACACTGTGCAGGTGACCACGCACTGGAACAGATTTCCCGGAGAGGCTGTGGAGTCTCCCTCACTGGAGATACTCATGAACTGTCTGGATGCAATCCCGTGCTGTGTGCTCTAGGATGTGGAGGGTGGTGGGACCAGGTGGCCCTCTGCGGTCCCTTCCAACCTGACACATTCTGGAATTCTGTGATTCTGTGAGCTCATGGTCCTGCAGACTCTGCTGCTCCTGAAACAGGGACCCTGAGGGACCCTGAAGGAGGGACCGTTCATTTTTATGGTAATGGCAAATTGATCTTCATACTCTTTTCTGGCTGTCTTACTGTGTATTTACATTTAACCTGCCAGAGGCTGTGCTCTTTTTAAATTCCTTAGTTGAACAAGCCTTCAATATGTGAAATCTGCCCCCTTTCCTGCCTTACTCTGCAGTTTTACCCAGTTGGCCTTTCAAAGCTCTTTTTCTGTGAGGAGGAATGTGCCCATGCTGAGCGTCCAAAAGGCCATTTTTATCCAGTCCTCATGTTTCCTGCACAGGATTCATCTCTTTGGCTCTTTATCTCATTTTGATTCTTTTTAATGAGCGTCCTCATGGCAATGTCATTCCCTTTTCTCAAGGAAATGCTGACAGGGGGGATTTTGCCATCCATGCATGCATGTGATGGGCACCTTACATGTGGGTTGTGGGCACTGTTGGCTCAGAGGACAGAGCAAGGTTTGTTTTGTGAGCTCAGGAACCAAGTGGTTTGTGCAAAATCCTCTCTAGCAACAAAAATATGTCAGCATCATGTAGGGAAATGGTCTAGAAACTCTAATTTGGTTTCAGATACAGCTTCTCCTGAAGCCACAGTAAGAAGGGATCCTGGAGCTATTCTGCTAGAAATTGTCAGCAATGTTGTTTTCATGAATTTCCTCATGGAAAGAGTTGTCAAGCATTGGAATGGACTGCCCAGGGAAGTGGTGGAGTCACCGTCCCCAGTGGTGTTCAAGAAACCACTGGACATGGCCCTTAGTGCTGTGGTCTGGTTGGCAAGGTGGTGATTGGTCAAAGGTTGCACTCATTGATCTCAGAGGTCTTTCCTGACCTAAAAGATTCTGTGATTCCTCACTGCCTCCCACCCCTCCTCCCTCAGGAGAGGTCTGCTTTTCTCTCTGGACCCACAGTGGTGAGGGCTGGCTGGTCCTGCACTGCGGCAGGGCACAGCAGACACCCCACCAGCCTTGCCGTGACTGCTCTGTCAGAAGAGGAGTATTGTGTCCAGCTGGATCCGGGAGGTCTCTGTGGTCTTTTGGAGGGAAGTGGCATTCCAGATGGCAAAAATTGCTGGGTACCTGTGGAGGAAATGTGCATTGGGCCTTCTTTTAATTTTCTTGTTATCAATTTTTGCTTGTGCAGCAGCCAAGTTGTCTTCTTTAGTGTCTTTGCAGCTTGCAACATTTGAGCCTGTTTTCCTGCCCTGGGCAGTCCCCCATGACCAGCCATGCTGTGCCAGGAATTTTCCCCCAACACTGCTTGTGCTCTTGTACACTTGCAGCAGACCCAGAGCAGAGAGGTAAGACGTTTTCATGGCAAGCTGCATCACGGCTGACAGGATTTACCACATTTCTCTGCAAGACAGCATTGGTTGGCCCTACAGGGATGTTTCCTACATGCCGCTGGTCCTCATGGCTCCTTTGGAAATCAGAGTGAGTGTAGTGAGCAGGTGAGGGTGGAGTCTCCCAAGGACTGGGTTTGGCTCTGCTGTGGCTCCCTTGGGGTCTGCATGGCGAGGTTTGTATCCCACTGTTCCCCAGCTGGATACCCAGATCAGGCAAGAGGAGAAAGGCCAGCAGGAAGAGCTCCAAGCCCAGCAGCTCAGTGGCTGCCTTCACCCCATCACAAAGGTAAGCTGAGGCTGAGCTGGGGAGCCTTCTGCACTGGGATCAGCCAGATGAGCAGCGGTCTTACAGTATTAATTAGACATCTGGAGAATCTGGCAGGAAGCCCACTTAATTATCCTTGGTGCTCAAGGATGCTCTCAGGAGTCCTTCCCTTTCTGCCTCCTCTCAGAGCTTCTGCCTTCCAGCGTGTCACCATTTGCTCACCCTGGAGAGACCCTCACTCCTGGCCCAGGTGGGGACACTACTCTTCCAAACTTTGAGGGCCCAGGAGTGTCCATCAGTCATCAGACACAGTATGGGCACCTCAAGGTGGTGGGGAGGGCAAGATGGGGCAGAAAAATCAGCCTGAGGGGCATTACCCTACTTGTGGGCCCGTGCTGCATTGCCTGGAGCTGCATTTTGGAGTGTCCTGGAGGCAAGTTGCACATCTCTGGCTCACAGCAGTGCTTGCAGTGCTTTGTCCCTGGTGTTGGGCACAGCATGTGAAATATCTCTGGGGTTTCCCTTCCAGCACCTCCCAGACTCAGAAAACAGCTGAGATGCATTTCCAGCCCTGTGCTCCAGGCTTCTGTGAGGATGGTGAGGCACTGGCACAGGTTGCCCAGAGAAGCTGTGGATGTCCCATCCCTGTGAGTGTTCAAGGCCAGGCTGGATGGGGCTGTGAGCACCCTGATGCAGTGGAAGGTGTCCCTGTTGGAACAAGAGGATCTTTAACGTCCCTTCCAGTTCAGGCCATTCTGTGATTTTGTGATTAGCAGCTGTGCACAGGGCAGGGTGTTCAGAGGCCTTGTCCTTCCCTGTAAACACAGTAACCTGCAATCCGCTGGGCAAAGAGGTCCTTGATGCCTGCACCATCTGCTTGGCGGCTGCTTGTAGCCTGGAGCCCTTAGCTCTGCCCCCAGCCCCTGGAGCCTGGCTCCCCCCGGGAGCCTTGCATCAGATTCCTCTATCCTCCAAAGGGATGCTGGCACCATCCCCTAATCCCCTGATGGAGCTCAGAGGGCTAAACAGCAGCAAGCTCCTCTCTGAACATCTAGTGCCATTAGCAAAAATGGGGAAGGCCAGCTCCTTGATACTGCAACTGAAACTCCAAGGGTAGGTACGGAAGCGTGAAAAGCACTGGAGAAACACATCTGCTGCCTTGATCCTTCCTAAAGCTTGAACGGTGCTGGTGGGCTATAGGAAACAGTTAGTTTGCAATTAGTACATGGGAGGCACAATGAGATAATTAGCCACCAGTTAACAGGATGAATGTGACGACCATTCCCTGCTCACTGATGTTTGGCTAATTTGACATCAGTGGCTTTGTTAAGTGATTATGAATTGCACAGGAGGTGCAACGAGCTGGATCTTGATAACAAGGGCGCAGTGATGTGTGACTTGCACCAGGGACATTAATTGCTCCCGGGGCAACTGCCCCAGTCCCACATGGTTGTAATGTCTCCTGGATTCTCCTGCTCCCCAGCTGCTGTGAGGGCCCTGCCAGGGCTGTCTGCTGGCCTTGACCCTGTGGGGAAGGAAGGCACGGAGCCCAGCTTGGCAATGGCCCCTGAACCTTGGTGTCCTCTTGGATTATCATGCCCAGCTTGACAAGACCCCTCTGCCACCCTCTGGTCTGTTTGACCAGCAGCAGGTTTGGATGTTAGGGGATGGGGATCTCAGCATGGAAAGGATGAGGAGGTCCGGCAGGATTTTCATGGGATATACCAGGTACAAGGAGGTGGCTTTTGCAGACAAAAAATCAGAGTAATGAGGAGTAAGAAAGGACTCCAGTGGATGATGTTAAGGAGAGGGGGCAGATAGCACCAAGATGGGGACAAAGGAGGAAAGGGGGAAAGGAAAACTTTTGTGATGGCCCACGGGAAGCCTGCAGGGTGGGACTTGCTAGACAGGGAAGTTTGAGCTCCCTTGTGGTCCTGAGGGACTCTGACATGCCACTTCTGTCCTAGGCAGAGGGAATGGCATGGAGACATCAAGAACGCCCTTGAAAACCTGGGATGTTGTGGGGCTGTCCCTGGGGATTACGGCCTCCACACCAGGAGACATGAAATCTTGGTCTGGACAGCTGCCCATGTCCACAGTGGTTGTCTTGCTACCCCCACATCTGGGCACAGCAAGGAACCGAGGATGAGAGGGAAGCAGGAATGCCCAGCTGGTTCCTGCCCAGGCCTGTGCCTTTGAGACAGGCAGGCACAGATGTGCCTGTGGAGGCAGACCTGTGGCTGGGTCAGCACTGTGTGCTGGACTGAGCCAATAGTCCTGCTGGGAGATGGGGATAATTAGCTTGAGCCCAGCGTGATGCTGATGGTACTTCTGAAAAATGCTGCCTTAGATATTTCCAGGGCGCGCAGCTAAGCAACCTGTTAAATGCTCTTACAAATCTAACAAGATAACCAGCCCCCTGAGAAGCTGAACAAACACTTGCATTTCCACTCTGAGGAGGTGAGCAACCTTTGCAAACGTCAAGCCGTTCTCTAGGAGGCTTGGGGGCAGTGCAGGAAGAATCCCCAGGGGCCGCAAAATGGGAATAGAAACCCTTGTAAAGTGGCTTGTCTTCAACGATTTGTCTCTTTGCTCCCTGACTTGAATGAGAAGCTGCAGAGACAGCATGAAAATGAAATATAACCAGGAGGAATACTCCATTTCAGCTCTCCTGCATCTCTTACTGCTCCCTCCGGTCCCTGCCGCTCATCTGCTGAAGTCCAAGGCAAAGTGTTATTGAGCTGCTGGATCTGATTGAATTTTTTTCACATCCCTGAAGGGCTGCAGTGACTGGAGAGCTGCTTTGAACAGGAGAGGACATGGTTAGCCAGTTGGCAGGCCCAGTCCTCGTGAGACCCAAGCAATGTCTGGCCCAGACTGCTGAGTGAACGGGTAGCAAGGCCAGCTCTGGTGCCATGTGGAAACTGCGGCAGATATTCGAAGCAAGGGTGGAGGCTGACAGTAAACCTGCCCTGATAACAAACTCAGATAATAGTCATATCCTGACATGTATCTGTGGAGAGGATGCTGCCCCATTCCTGTGATTCCTCCTAATGGGGTTTGGTGGGTTCCAGGTATCACCCTTGGGATTAAACTGTGTTGGGAAGTGGACCTATCTGTCCCTGGATTGAATGTCTGTCTTGGGACCCCTGGAATCTGACTTGGCTCTGAGCTGCTCACCTGCTGGTAAGCCCTGGAGGGCTGCCAACATTTTGGAGAGGAAGAGAGAAGCCACTCATGGCTTCAAAGAGGCCTCTGAGCCCCTCAACTCCCAAAGCAAATCAGAGAGTGAGCTTGGACTCAGAGACATCTGAATCATCCTTCCTCTGCAGGCTGCAGTGTGGGGATGTGGTGGACAGCCCTTGCCATCACACACTGGTGAAATGAGGAAGGCAAAATGCCAGAGCCTTTGGGGACACTCCCCTCCCGAAAGCCCTGGGCTGTAGGTGGCCACCACGGTGGCTGGGGGAGCTCCTCTGGGAATGCAAGGCTGTGCTGGGGTCAGGAAGGTGAGGATGAAGATGCTGTTGCTCTCCACTGTCCCTTGTTATAGAAGGATTGGCAGGGGGATCATCCTACTTTTCGGGGTGTGCTCTGCCACGTCTTCAAGCTGTTCAGCCTGACCCCGGGGGCTCTGTGTGGTGCAGCTCAGAAAGTGAGAATGCAACCTGTTCCCTGGCTGAGGTGCAGGCAGGAAACACAAGGGCTCCTGAACCTTTGGGGTGGGGGAAGAAGTGTTGTGAGCTCTTGCAGCAGTTTGCACAGAACAAGTCCATTCATGGTTTTCGGGCTGTCTGTCGTGTTCAAAAGACAGCTGAGCTGTGGTCTTCAGCCTCCTCCCTCTCTGGGGGCCCCCAGCTGTGTCTCTTTAGCTTTGGGGTGGAGGGTGCTGCCCGTCTGTGCACAGCTGGGACACCCAAACGGGGTGTGCATCTGTTCCCAGGCCAACGCTGCTCAAGCCTGGAGAGGAGATGGCTCCTGCTGGCTTCAGTGACACCAGGCTGAGCTGCGAGCAGAGCTGGCTGGGGACAACATGTGTTTGTTGTCCAGCTGGCCCCACCAAAGGCAGGAGCAGAGACCTGGCTGTGGTACCTGTTTCCACCTCCCCAGTGCAAGGGGAAAGCAAACCCAGCCCAGCAAGGACAATGGATGAATTGAGATGAGGTGAGACGGGCAAGGAGGCTGGTGGTGGGGCTGGGCTGAGCACGCAGGAGCTGGACCATGATGAAACCCTTCCAAGGGCACTGGAGTCTCATAGATCGTCCTCCCTGTTCTTTGGGAGTGGAGGGAGTGGAGACCTCGGCTCCACATTTCTGTGGTTTCTTTGCTCATTATAGGAAAGACGAAGGGTGAAGACAGGTCCATGAATCATTACTGTTTGGTTTGGCTGCATCACCACTCTGTGTTCAGGAATAGCTGATTCTTTTTCTCCTTGCAAGTTGTTCTCTGTTCCCCCACTCCTTCGGGTTTTGGGGTTGTTTTCTGTTTTTTTTCCCTTCGATTATCCTGAATTATTGCAAGATGGTGAAACAGAAGATCTCTTCCTTTCCTTGCATTGGCTTCTCTTGCAGCAGATGTCAAATAAAAGAGTCCAGGTTTTGGATAACTCATCCCAAAAGGGGATTTTTCACCCGTCCCATGATGAGACATTGCAGGAAGCCACTGGCGTGGCCTTCAGGCTCATGAGAGGACTTTCCAGGGAAAAAAACCCAAAGTAAAAAGGAACAGGATTCCTCTATCCATTTCTTAATTATGGGGTTTTTTTCGGGTTCCTGCTGGAACATCTGTTCTGCATTTGTGCACAATGCTGGTATCTCTAGATTTGTTCATTCCTTCGCTGCTGGGACGCTGGGGTTGCACGGTGAGAGGGTGCCCACACCACCACACCCTGGTACCTCAGCAGGGTGGGCATGACAGAGGACACAGCAGCAGAATGGCTGCTTCCATCTCATGCTCCACAGGAGAGTTGGGGCTGCTCCCTTCCCCTCCCACTGCTACACTTCAGGGGTGGCCGTGCCATGTGCTTTTGGCGTGCACAAGCTCAGTGTCCAGTTTTTACCTTGTGGCAGGGACATGTGCCTTGGTGCCGTGCTGGCGAAGGTGTTTGCAAACCCGTCTCCCTTCTGCTGTTCCAGGCTGAGGCTGGGAGGGGAGGCAGCGCTCCTGTGTTTGTGGTGATGAGGGTCCTGGAAAGACAGGGTGCAATTTTCTCATTTGAATCTGTGCTGGGTTATAATTTTTCCTAATTTGTCACCTGTCATGACACAGGAGCGAGGGATGAGAGCTCCCTCTTACATATCACTGCTTGATTACATGGTGTCAGAAGAGGCTTTCACAAATTATTCCACATAGGTGGAACAGTCTGGAAGGGGCCTTGGTACAGAGCCACACACAGGGGCTGCAGTCTTTGCAGCTCGCCTGGCAGCCGGTTATGTTGAGGAGACCAAGGGGTGGACATCCTGATCTTTCAGGTAGGTGGACACCCTCAGGAGTCAAAAATCAATTTTAGGTTGAACTGGAAGAGACAAAGCAGATCTCCCCAGGAAATCTGAGTGTGGCTGTCATGCTGATGGCATTGTCCCTTGGCAGGGCCTGCTTCTGCCCTGTCCTCCCAGGCTGGGTAGGGATGGTTATGGAGCACACTGGCATCCTGATAGAGATCAGGCTGGGGAGCTGTTAACGCCCCACAGCTCTGCAATGGGATTGTCCTGGGGATTGCAGCAGGAGGGCTAATCAGGGAGCAAACGGCCAGAGATATGATCAAATCAGGGAGAGGCTGCTGTGAGAATTGGAGGTGACATCGCAAAGCGTGCGTGGGGGGCTGTTTGCAAAACTAGGCATGTGATCCCCGAAGGAAGGCAAGCAGGTGGCCAAAGAGTAACAGTGAGTCTGGCTAACAGAGCCCAGCTCAAAGGTGTGCTGTGGACAGGGACTGAGATATTCCTGCCAAATTTTTCTGCCTTAGTTTTCATGGGCTCTTTAGGGAAGGCAGGTTTGTGTTCCTTAGAGTGTCCTACAGAGACAGTGAGGGGGCACAGGTTTGTTGAAAGACCATGTGGGTACTGGCTGTAGGAAGCAGTGGGACAACGTCATCAACTGAGGAAGGATTGTGAGGTACTGCCCTCCTGCCAAACACAATCCTACCCCGTTGCATACTCCATCACCAGTGCTCTTGTGACTGCATGGCGAGCCAAGAAATGGCATTGACCTAAAAAAAAAGTATTTTGGGTGGTGTGGGGCATGCCAGGTTCATTTCAGATGGATCAGCTGCATGAACAGGCTCACAGTGCTGTGCTATGACCAGTGGAGTTCAAGCAGGGGGGAACGAAGGGTGCAGGACAGGACAGCGGGTGGGAATAGCTTCAGAACTTTGGTGGGCAGCAAAGCCAAAGATGAAACCTTCTGCTGCCCTTATTCAGGCCAGGAGCTCCCTCAGAGTCTCAGTTCTCTAAGAGTGAGCTGTTACCAGCAGCAGCACAAGTATTAGAGCCTGAACTGCTGAGCCCTTGCTATTACACTGTCCCCAGTGGCTCAAGCATCCATGCTCATGTGGGCTTGAATTGCCCCCTCCACCTCTTGTGCTTGGGCTTTCCTGACTGAGCTTGAAGCAGAGGCTGGCTGTGGGACTGTGGTGTGGGCTGCTTGTGAGGGTCTGCAGTGAGCTGAGGCGTGCTCAGCAAAGGTCTCTGGCCCATGTGCTGGTCTTGTCCACCCCAGGCTATACCAGGACAGATCCTGACATGGGGAGTCCCAGGAGAAAGAGGTGGTCCAGATCGTGGTGAGTGACAGCCTCTCCAGTGGCTTGTACTGAGGTGGTGACTTCAGCCCGGTTTTGAGGAACAGGTGCCCAACCCTAACCCACAAAGGGTGTGTGGCCCTTTTCTTGTGTCTTGCTGTAGCCATTTGCCTTCACTGTCTCTGGGGTTGCCTAAAATGCAGCTGAGCTGGGCTCATAAAATCATAGAATCATAGAATGGTTTTGGTTGGAGGGGGACCTTGAAGCACATCTTGTTCCAAACCCCCTGCTGTGGGCAGGGACACCTTTCACTAGACCAGGTTGCTCAAAGTCCCATCCAGCCTGGCCCTGAACACTGTCAGGGATGGGGCATCCACAGCTTCCCTGGGCAAGTTTCCAGTGCCTCAACAACCTCATGGTAAGGATTTTTTTCCTAATATCTATTCTAAACCTACTGCCAGCATCTCCTTGCACCATAACAGCTCTGGCTGAAGTGCTGCTGAAGTGCTGCTGGCCATCTCAGGGGGCTCAGCAGCACATGCCATGCCTTGTCAGGGGAATTGCAGGGCTGTGCTTGAGCTGCCTGAAGATGCCAAGGAGATTTAAATGGTCTTCAAGCTGGCAGAAGGGGATGTGTAATGATCCCTGATCCATGCTGGCCACAGAGGCCACCTTCCACGTTCTCAAGGACCAGGGAGAATCAGAAGATGGATGTCATAGGAGAGCATGCACAGATAGCACGCCAGACCAGGAATAAATCAGCAATGGGCAGTGCCTTACTCAGCTCCCTCTAGTCCAACTCTCCCACAGCACAAATGTTTTCCCTGTTTGCATGCTGGGATCCACTGTTTAATCTAGTTTCAAATGTCCCAGGCTTTTCTTGGGAAAAGCTTCTCTACAGCCTCATAAATCTTCCTGTCAGAAAGTTTTTTGCTTGCTACAGACCTGAGAATTTCCCTTTCTTAATTTCATGCTGCTTATCCTCCCTTTCCCGTTCTGAGCCCTCCCCCGGATAAGCGCTGAAGCAGAACAGGAGCAGCATCCTCAGCAGCATCTTTCTCTCATTCTGCTCTCTTAAGGGTTATTCCTCACTTAGGACTTGTTCCTTTCCTCCTGCCTGGTCCTATCTGCTCCCAGGTTATGCAGTGAGAGCCTGGGGCTGTGCTGGTGGTGCTGGGAGAAGGATTGGATAAACCTCATGGGGAGGCTCTCTGGAGCCTCTGGTCCCATGACCAGCTCTCCTTAGCTTGCCCTGCCTCTTCCTGAAATCCCCCTCACATCTCACCTCTGACAGTCAGGAATGACCAGTTGCTCCCTTGCTTCTTCTGTCCAGCCTAAACTTTCTTTGCTGCAGTTTCAGTCCCTCCCTGTATTGCTTTGCCCAGCACAGCAGTGGAGTAGAGCTCATTGTTGTGACTTTTGTTGCAGCTTTTCCCCCACTGGAAGCGTGCTCGTTTCCTACTTACACCACTGCTTGAGGTGACAAGAAACACAGGTTCTGAAAGTCCTTTGGGCTCTCCTGGGAAAGGGTTTCAGGCTGCTGCCTTTGCTGCCCACGTTCTGAAAACAGATGAGCCCAGAGAAGCACCTTGCAGGTTAATCTTGAGACTCTAAATGTGGTCAGGTTGGGTTGCAGATGTTGATGCCAGAGTGTATTTATTCATTTCGCAGTTTTGCTTATTTATCAGATCCTGTGATCATTAAATTGTGCATTACCATTTGGCATGTGGCAGGTTTTAATTCCTGTGGCTGGTTTATGCCCTCTGCAGGTATTAGCCTAAATGCATTTCCTGACAAGTGATGGATGCTCCGAAAAGCTGTGGCAACATATTTATTGATCAGAGCTCTCCATAACCCCAGCTCACTAATGCAAGCTCTCGCAGCGCCAGGAACTATTGTCTCCTCAGACTGTTTCATTAACTCAGATGTGAGGGTTTGGTCTTTCCTTTCACGCAGGATGGAGTAAATCTTGTGCTGTGTCAACTCTGACAACAGCTCTGGCTCACTAAGTAGGGTAGACCTGGCCTGTGCTCAGCAAGGGGACCTCTGAGGGATATTTAGGGATGGAGAAACGCTTCAATGACTTTTCAGAGAGTGTAGAGGCAAACATAAACCTCCCAGGTGTATTTGGGGCTGGAGGGTGCCTCTGCAACTGCCTTTCTTGCAGGTATGTCTGACCTATCTCTGTGCTGGGTTGTGCAGCAGAGGTGGGAGCACAGCAGCTGGGTGCTGCAGGCTCTCCCTGGGGCAGATGGAGCTGGTTAGGGAAGTGCCACCTCAAGGCTCCCTGCAGGGTCTGCAGTGCAGAGCTGCCTTGGTGCTTCAGGGAATGGGATGTGTGTGCTGCTGGTAGGGCTCTGCTTGGAAAAATCTAGCAGGAAAAGTTCTGCTTAGAAAGGTCTGTTTTGTCTAGGGAAAAGCTTCTGCTAACCCTTGAAGAGGTGGAGGACCAGAGAGGCATCCTGAGTTACCCCCTGTTTCACGGAGGTGTGTGTGGACTCTGACACACTCAGGAAGCTAAGGGAGTAGTTAATGGTGTAGCCAAGCTGGTCAAAAATTGGTCAGGAAACAAATTCAGCCAAAAGGTGAGTTATGGAGGCTTGAAGGAGTGACAGGCTACTGGGTAGTGGTAGCACGGTTGCCATGTGATCCTTGCCTGCCCACGCACATGGCATGAAATCCTTTCCCTCTCTGCAGCTGCAAAGCGTTCCTCCTGCCTGCCTTTCCCAAATCCACCCTGAATGAGTGTAACTCCTTCAGGAACAAAAACCAGAAGCCTTGAGTATTTCCCCACTCTTCTGGGAGAGAGTAGGCTAGACAAATCCTGCCTTATCCAGTGTCCCAGTAGAGCTCGGGCTTCGTGAGGTGGAGTGACCTTGCAAGATCATGCCCCGAACTCTGCATGGTCATGCCCCCACCTTTGAGAGCAGCAAGGTGGGATGGCATCGCCTGGGGGCTTGTTGGAGCCCCGTGACTTGCAGGGTGAAGGGGGAGTTCATGCTGTGACAGTGGCTTTGCAGAGCCATGCCTGGACATGGGCACTGGGGGATGGAGAAGATGGAATGAAGCTGCCAAACCCACGGCTGGCAGGGGAAGAGGTGAGTGGTCACAAAGAGCTGGTGGGAGGGTGATGAGGGATCCTGTTGGCTCCTCAGTTACGGGAAACTCCAGCTGATCCAAACCTGCTGGCAGGCTGTCTGCTGGAGAAGCTGCTCTCTGCTCACGCTGGAGGGGAGTGACATCCCATATGTTGCAAACGTTTGTGGAAACCTGCTGCTCACCCCTTCTCCTGCAGTTTGCATGGCCTGAACACCTGTGCTAAGGATAGATGAGGCTGGGAGGAGAGACAACTCTGGTCTCAGTGTGACACTGGAGCACTCCACATGGCTGTGATCCCTATGGCCAGCACCGGCCTCAGCTCTGCCAGTCCTCACCACCTGGGCACGGGTTATTTGTGTGCCCCAGGACTGGACACTGGCTCATCTCCTCTGACCTCTCTTGCACAGAGCCCCTGGTCTGGGGCTGGAAGCTGGAAATGGAACCCTGAGGTCCTGAGGGGCCAGAAAGACCTGAGCCTTTGCCAAAAGACAAGCTGTGTGCCCACACCTCTCTCATGCCAACGCTCACAGCTGCCTGGCATGAGCACCTGTGGGTCTGAATTGACCACCAAGGGGGCAAATCCATCCCCCAACAAACTCGGTGCTGAAACTGGAAGAGTTTCCCCACAGTCCTATGCAATCCTCCCAAAATGCCAGAGGCGTCAGGGGATGCTCATCCAGGTTCCCACCAGCTGGAGGGAAATACCCTCTGGTTTGCCTGCATGAGCACCCCTGTCTCTCCTCAACCAAAGGCCTGTTCGTAGATGACCATTAGGTTTGAAAGCCCTCACTTGTCCTCACAACTTGATCACAAATGATAACAAATGGTGTCTTCAGCAGGGTGTGAGCTGGAGCCAGGGACCCCTTGTTGGGGGTATCTGGTACAGGTGGGTGCAAGAGACCTTTGCGAAGAGCAGGGCTGGCCCTCCTGTCATGGCATGGGCAGCCAAATGCCTGGGGAAAAAGAGTAGGACAAGGACATTTTCAGCTGGGGCAACACAGACAAAAGGACTCTTTCCACCTTCAACTTCCCATGCTGGAGACTGGTGAAGAGGAATAGTTGTTTTATAGAAAGAAGCTGGGTCTTACATTAATAGAGAGAGATTACAGCTTTATGTGAGAAGAAGAAAGAAGCTAAACGAGGTGCTGATGCAGTGAGGATCTTTATTGTTAAGCACTCTTAATAATGCATAGAGTTGTACCCATCTTTCAGTAACTTTATTCCACTATTGTAAATCTCGTTTTAGCGATCCCATCATTTCAGCCTTAATTTTAGATGGCATGGTGGAGCCATCTGCCAGCCAGGAGAAATTCTTACCTTCCTCTCCTCGTACCAAACACTGGAAAATGCCCTGCTCCCACAAATACAGCTCCCACATACCTCGGGGACAGCACAGGAGCCATGCGGAGCAGACAGACCTCCCAGACACCGCAATGAAGAGAACTCTCTGGCATCCAGTGGGAAAGCAGAATCTGGGCAGGGAGAAGTCCTGGTAGGAATGGAAATACAACTGAAGGGTAAAACTTGACAATGCTAAGTCAGAGCGTGCAGTTAGAGATGCCATCCCTTTCACAGAGGCTCTCCAAACAGCTGTGAAAGCTCTCTCATCAGAGGAAAAACCCCGACCAAATAAATTGTATATATTTTGGTTTGGAAATCACTAGAATGGGACAGAAGCCAGCAGGTTTCCTCCTGCATCCCTCTAACGCCTGTGTCCCTTTGCTGGTCCTGCGAGGCTGGAGACAAACTTTGGGAGCTGCTCTCGGGGAGACCGGGCGGCAGCGCCCGAGCTGAGCTTTAATTAACAGAAAGTGGCCGCCGTTCTGCTCAGCGCAGCAATCTCAGGCTTCAATTGCTGATTGAGGCAAGAGCCATTTCTCACCAGGTAGAGGAAATAAGGCTTGCATCGGAACATAAAAGATTGTTTTAATTAAACCTGGTGTTTCTAAGCCTGTTGCTGGCTGCAGCCGAATGGGGGAGGCAGCTGGAGTTGGTCAGAAAATCCCCAGAAAAAAGGCACCTTTTTTGCTCACTTTGTAGGCTAGAAATGGAGCAAGATAGAAAAAGAAAAGGCTTTTGTTTTATTCAGGGTTGTATTTGCCTCTGGGTCATGCAGGCTGGAGGCATCACAGAATTGCCTGTGCAGTGTCCCAAAGGACCTCTCCTGCATCCAGCTCTGGGGGCTGCGTTTGCTCCCAGGACTGACTGCAGCCCAGGACAGCCTGATGAGATCAAACCCCAGCCCCAGCCATTGCTGTCTCTTTCTCTGCACTGTGGTCCTCCCCTCCCTCCCCCAGCTCACTTTTAGCTCCATAATGGCCTTTGCAGGATGGTCAGGGTCCAGATAAATTTCTGCCTCAGCACTATAAAAGTCTTGAGGTGCTCTACACTCAAGTCTGAGGCGCTTTTGTTTCCCAAGCAGTTGTGTGTTGAGCCTGTGTCTCTCCCCACCAGCCGTCAGGTTAAGTTTTGGATGGTTTAGTCCTGCAACACAAGAGAAAAACCAAGCAGACAACAAGCCCCAAGCTCACCAAACACCCTGAGGAGGCTGCAGAAAAGACCCCAGCCTCAGCTCAGCTCTCTGCTGCATTTCCTAAATCTGTCAGGATTTTGAAATCCTCAGATGGAGCAGCAAATCCCTCCAGCTGTTCCCACTGTGCTCACCCAGCCCAGGAACAGCTTACGCTGGCCACTGAGCATCTTCCTCAGAGCTGCAGCAACCTCCTCCCTGGGCAGAGGCAGCCAGCCAGGCAAAAGCACATTTTGAAGTGCATGTCACCTTTGGGGTTCTCCTGCTGAAGAAGGTAAAATTCAGAGCTCCCAAAAAGCATGACTGCCTGGGAAATCAAACTGGATTTAGGCTTGGGCTTCACAGGCAAGGGACCACCAGAGTCAGTGTGACGGCACAAACAACCCAGATGGGACCCATGAGGTGGACCATGCTTTTCTGTAGCCACAGGCCACCTCCCGTGCATACACTCAGGGTGAAAAACATCTCCATGTGGGTTTATAATCAAGAAATATGCTAAGTTGGAAGTGACCCAAAAGGAATCACTGAAATACAACTCCTGGCCCTGCACAGAGTAGCCCGAAGAATCCCACCATGTGCCTGAGAGTGTTGTCCAGACACTTCTTGAACTCTGTCAGACTTGGTGCTGTGACCCCTTCCTTGGGGATCCTGTTCCAGTGCCCAACCACCCTCTGGGTCTGCTCAGATGCTGCTCTGCATCATGTACAGCTCTTTTTCTGCATTTGTTTTGCCATTGTTTCGGACCAGCCAAGTAGCTCGTTCTCCAGGAGTCCCAAGCTGGTTGTGACAACACATGGTCTGGGTGAAGTGACCAGGACACTGGCCTGCATGTGGAAAAAGGGGCTCCTTCTGAGCCCTTAGGAGGTGCTCAGGGTCTCCAGCATCTCCCAGGCCACCACTGCAAGCCAGGGGAAAGGCTAAGCCACAGTGGTGAGAGCGTGGGATGTTAGCAGCACCATCCGACCATAGCATCCAAAATGGAAACTTCCCAGCTTGCTCTGTGCAACTAGTTGATATTAAATCCTCAATTTCTTGCCTAAAATAAACACAATTGAGCAGACACATAAAAATATGTCTGTATTCACAGACAGAAATACACTTTCACGCCACATATCTGGAGTTTCAAATGTTTCATTTGCCCAGAATGCTGCTTCAGCAAAACCAAAACTATTTGCAGAACAAAGTCAGTCACAAAAACCCAACTTTCCCAGCTCAGAAATTTCTGGGGGCAAAAGCAACAATGGCTATTAAAGTGAAACTGCCTGCCAATGTATTTCCAAACCAGAGAGCTGCAGATGAATCCAAATGGTCCCATTTCAACACTGGAATAAATTTAGGCAAACAAACAAGTAAATTGAGACTAGCATGAAACTACTGGAAGTTATCAAACCAATCTACATCTCTTCCCTCTTTCTTGGAATGACCAGCTTCTCACTACCAGTATGAAGGTAAAAGACCTCAAATTTTTGTCTCGGTACAAAACAGGAAATAGTCCTGAAATCTCAAATATTTCCATGGATTAGATTTTTTAAAGTTTTATTACTTGTTTACAAAATTTCATGGTGCTTCTGAAATACCTCCTGCCAATGGCTGAACTAAAATAACTTCACCTGATTGAGCACAGGAACCAAGATGTTTTGGTGGGGCATCAGGGATGTTTGTCAGCTGTCTGGGTCCCGTCGGCGGGGGGGAGGGGGGCTGCAGCCAGCTGAATTAAACTGCGTATGCAAATCTTAATTAATTAGCAATTAGGTATGGCAGCTTGTCAAATTGCAAAGCCTGGCACGGAAAGATGGAGACTGTGGCCACGTCCTTTCGGAGTGTCAGCCCTTAAGCAGGGCAGCATTAAAGCTTTTGTGACAGGGATGTGTCGCTCTGCTGTGGGCTCTGGAAACATCTAGGTCAGTTTGAAGGAGTGGAAAATGGATGGGAATGTATTGGAGATGGATGGAAATGTATTGGAGATGGGTGGAACTGTCTTGGAGATGATCTACCCCAAATTGCTCTGTATAGGCTTAGAAGGGGGGTGTGGGGTTGTGGGCTCTTTTCTCTCTTCACAACTCAGGTGTGTTTGTGACTCTCGAGCCAGATGTCCCCTGGCTGGGGACACCAGGTGGTGGACATCCCAGCTTGCAGAGGTAGAGGTCTTGCCT
>QWTY01065840.1:21138-41811 GCA_008033365.1 Pseudorectes ferrugineus
CATGCCAACAGAGGGATTTCCTTAAAGCCAAATTTAATTTTGGATCGCCCTGGCTGGAGTCTGTGGGTGTTCACGTGGATGTGTGCACCAGGACAGGCTGCTGGGCAGCTGAGCCAGGGCTGTGGTGGTGCAGCACACTGGGACCACCGAGCACGTTTCCCATCACAGCCTCTGCCCCGTGGGAGGAAACGCTCCCCTGCACGCACTGCCCACATCCAGCTGTTCTGCAGCTTCCATGGATCCACCATTTCCACCCTCCCAGTATGTGTAGGAGGTGCTGGGCAGAGCAGATGGGACAGCAGCACAGCCAGGGCCTCGGTACCCCTGGGGACACCACGTCTGCTGGAAGTGCCCTCCGAGGGTTTTTCTCTCTAAACTTGCGGCTCACGTCCTGCTGCTGCTGTTAGCCAGCCCGGCCAGAATCGAATCATTTGTTTCCCCACACAGCCTGAAAAAAACAGGTTTTGAACCAATTTATTTTGGGGACCTTTACACATTTTCTAACATATTTTCCAGCAGACTTCTGGTGCATTAAAGCCCACTGACCATTGTCATGGTTCCTCCTGTGGCTGCTCCTCAAGCTGCCCCTATGTTTCCCGACAGGACAACATGATGGAAAAATACTGACCTACGTTTCCCCACGAAAAGTTTGAAGTGCCATGCAGGAGTGGCACCACAGCTTTGAGCCAAATGACGTGGATGGCTGCCCACATTCACCTGCACTTTAAGTCATCACCAACACATCGAGTCTAGGAGCAATGGTGGGAGCCAGACAGGGTACATTAGAGACCCCCGTGGGGATGTTATTGTGCTGCTGTGATTTTAATATCATTAGAGAGGAGATAACCTATCTCCACAGATAAAAACAGGAACCCAACATGAAAAATGCAGCCATTATCCAATAAGACACAGTTTCTCTGGGAAGCTCTGAGTGGAGGTAAATGCATCCAGGATTGAAATTTCGGTTTGTTCCAGCTTCCTCCTGGGGGCAGATCTATGCAGAGAGAAAGGAAAAGATTTGTTTCTTTCAGAAGAGGTGTAAAGCCCTTTACATATCACCAGGTGCCTCGGGCAGCATGCTGACCAGGTCTACTCATTCCGTTTCATTTTGTTAGAGCTTTAATCATGTTAATGACAGTCCTAACATTTCAAAATGGCTCTGGATCAGCCGCTGAATTCTGACCATTTCACTGCAAAGAAGAGGATGCCAGCAATTAGACTCCACCCTCAGGTGTCCTGGCACCCTCTCTGCTCTGCACCAGCATCTTGGGGACATCTCCTGGAGAGATGGAGAGATGGTCCTGGCTGGAAATCCTCTTCTCAGCCCCTTCCTGCACATTTTCTGCTGCAGCTCTATGCATCAAGCAGGACCTTGCAGAAGCCTTATTTGGGGGCCCGTGACTTAAGCAATCCTTGCAAAAATAAAGACAGCTTAATCCAGAGCAGGAGGAGGCAGGGGAGAGAGGAGAAAGGTGTCCAGCTACACAGAAAGGAGCTGCAAAGGGGACTGGAATAAGCAGAGATCAGCTCCACTGAGCACAGACAAAACCAGCTGCAGGGTCTCAGCAGGGAAGGTGTAGGTAAGACATTAGGGGACATTTCCCGATGATATGGGCATCACAGCACAGGAAGGAGGTGCCAGGAGAAGGCAGGAGGTCTCATCAGCCCCGTGCCCGGCCGGGCAGTGCTGGGCTCAGCTCAGGGCAGGAGCCTGGTGTTGCTGGCTGCCCGTGATCACTCGCAGCACGGTGACCTCCACACAACACCGAGGAGACAGCACTGTCAGCCCTGCCTTGGTACCCACGCCTCAGAGCAGGCAGGGAGCAGCTGATGTTGTGTCTGCAGCGGCATCCTACAGGTCCTGTTAATCACACTGAAATAATCAAGCCCGGAGGAGGAAAGTCAAATGCATTAACTGCTAATTACAGGCGCTGCTAACCCCGCAGGCACTCCGTGCCCCCATCACCAGGCTCGGCACACAGACAGGGAGCCTGGCACTGAGAAGGGATGTGACAGCCCTGAGCGTGACCTGCCGGCCTCACCACCCCATTGCCAGCACCTCTCTTCTCCCTCACTCGAGGGAACTCGCAGCCTCCTGAGCACATGCACAATGCACTAATTAAGGGATGTGTTAGTGTTCCTGAAATAGCCTCCCTGCTGGCTCCTTCTGTGACCTTGGGCAACATTTTTTCCCCCTTGCAGGGAGGACAGTGCTTGGCCTGGGCCTGGCATGGGGCAGAGCGGAGGCTGAGAGCCGGAGCTGCAGCGCTCTGATCCAACACGGCATCGCGTGTCCGTGTGGTGAAAATGCACAAAAAGCTCGAATCCTGCTGGCATTTCTCTTCTGCCTGCCCATTTGAACTCTGCTTGTCTCCTCTCAGCACTCAGCAATGCAGCAGATGTGGACAATCTTGAAATAACAGGACAGTCTTTAGCTCAACTGGAAGCTCTAACAAGATGAGATGAAATGCTGGAAATCAGACCTCTGAGCTGCACCAAACGCCTCCTGAAATGCAGGGAGCCCTCCCTAAGAAGCGGCAAATCTTTATCATTTTTTCTCCATGGTCTCAATCCTGCACCAGCAGCAGAGCAGCCTTCCATTTCAAACCTAACCTTTCCCTCAGCAGAAGCGGGGCTAACCTGGCACTCAAAACTGAGGGCACAAAACCAGGAATAGCAAATTGTGCTTCAAAGCAGCGACTGTGCCCGGGTGTCTCATTGCTGCAGCCAGACACCCACCTCCTGGGCAGCCTCTGATCCACAATCACCACACAGACCTCGTTTCAACCAGCATGCCTCAAACTACCTATTTAATTGCCCGATATTCATCTCTTTATGAATTGCTAATTACTATGATGTTATTTGTGTTTGCACTGAATAGATGCCCAGGCAGCATCAGGCTCATTCTGCCACATTACTTGCCAGGTCTTTTACTGAGCTGTGGATGCAGATTTCCTTTTCCAAGTGAATTTTATTCCTTGCATTAACTTGGCTTTACAGACAAGGCTTTAAACATGGAACAAATTAACTCATTAGCCTCAAATAATACAGTGACCAAAACAGGCTGTGTTTCATAGACTATTTTCCAGCCCATACTGTCCTGGCAGCAGCTGCAATCTAGAGGGTGGGATATTTTCTCAGTGGCTGCCCTGGGGATCTCCCCACACGTGCACCAGCTTTAGCCCTCATGAAAAGCACCAGCAAGTTTAGAGTAAAAGTTGGACCCATGTTTCTCCAGCCAAATCTTTCTGATTGGAAAACTAAACATTTTCACCAGAAACAGAACAACTGGAAGAAAAACACTGCAGTTCAGGCCAGGCAAAATGGGGCTGCCTGCAGTGTGGTGATGGGTTATGAGAAAGAATTTCTGAGCCTCACCTGCTATGGTTTGCATGTAATGTGGGGTCAGTCCCATCACCTGGGGGATGCATTTTATCCCCTCCTGCAGGTCTCATATCCCAATGCTCTAGGGAAGCCTGGCGCCTGAGGCCATTTCCCAAGACCCTTCTAAGTTTCTTTTCAATGAAACGCCATGGATATCCACATAATTTCTCCTCTTTTACATTCAGCTCCAAAGCAAGCTGGCTGGTAAGTGCAGGAACTGAGCCCATGGGCAGCCAGCTCCCAGCCTGACCCCCAGCCAGGGCTCCATACCAATTGCTCTGCACAGGCTTTTATGGCTGTTTCAGCTGCACTCAGCTTTGATTGTGCCTGATCAAAATGCACACGGCCAGCGTTGATAATCACTGATGATCAGGAGCTTTTAGGAAGCAAATGACGGGGCCAGTGCTCGCTTGATGGATCGGGTCATTAGGAGCAGCTGTTTCCCTCCTTGACTTGCTTTTTGAAGGGAATTTGTGTTGTCGTTTTTTCTCTTGCCCCTCTGGGAAGCTGTGTGAAGGTATTTTGGGTGTCTCTGTCTATTGCACCTTCTTAAAAACATAAAGGTTTTGGTGGGTGTAAGGGGGGAGGTCAGCATAGTCCTGCTGTGTCCTGGCTAGCATGCACAGCAGTGGGTTTAAACAGTAATTTCTGCATAAATCAGCTGCTGATCCTGCTGGTGCTCAAATAGTTCTCCTAGCTGCAAGAGGAGCATCTTTATCATCACAGACCCCCGGTGAGGACAGAGGTATAGGCGTGGTGCAGAGGGATTAGAGGCAGTTTCCAATGCAGTGTTCCTGTTCCTGAGCTCTGCCTGCTTAGCTGGGTGGGCTGAAGGTGTGGTGGCCCAGCAGTGGGCATCACCTGGGGATTTGGGGTGAGGGGCTGCCTTGGAGGCAGTGAGGCAGCCCCCATCCTGCTTGGTGAAACCTTGGTGGGACACTGTGCCAGATCAGCCTCCTTCCTCAGTGAAGAGCTGTGACTTTCCAGATGGGATTTCAGCCCCCCAGGACAGAGAAGTGACTCTAATTACCACCCACCAATGCAAAAGAGTGTAAGTGTGGTGGCCACAAACACCCTCATGCCCTGGAGGAACTGAGAAATTAGGGAGATTGTTACAAACTCCAGCATGTGTTTTCAGCCCACCTGATGCTTCCTTTCCCTGTCCTTCCTGGGGCCTCAAACCAGCCATCAGTGGCCTCTCCAGAGCATGTTCCCACCATGGAGATGGAGACAGAGACCTGCTGCAGCAGCTGAACGTCAGAAAGGGTAGTGGGATCTGGCCTCCAGACCCTGCTGGGCTGCAAGCCCCAGGGAGAAGCCAGGCAATGAAGACTGAAGCAGTATTTAGAAGAACCCATCAGAGATAGTATGACAGCTCTCTCTGCCTGTAGAGATTTGGCAGCCCTGGAGTGGAGCCAAGCTGAACTGCTTTATAGAGCCACAGGAGGTATTTCTGCCATGGCAGGGCTGAATGCATCCTCAGAGAGGTTCATCCGTAGATGTCTCTCTGGTCTCTGGGGATGGGTGTGCACACAAGGTTAATTGTAGATGCTGAGTATCTGCCTCCCTGAGGACACCTAGTTCAGCCCTCCTTGCTTTGCTGAGACACCGTCTGTTTAGGAATTAATTACAAACGTGAGTTGCAAAAAAAAAATATAATTTTGTTTAATAATAATAATAAAAAAAAAAAAAAAGAGGGGGAGGAAGAGAGAATTTGCCAGAGCCATATATTAAAAACAAATTATGTTCAGCAGGCAGGTGAGTCAAGGCCCGCCAGGCAATTGGGAAGGCAGCGTGCAGGCGGTAATTGAAAAAAGTGAGACGCAAGTGAACAGCCAAAGCGCTGTTAATAATAACTCCCAGCACACACACAATCACAAAGTTAGCAACAGGCACTGGCTGGGGTGGGAACTGCCCTAAGCTGTGTTCTGGGGACCCCTGACACCCCCTGGCGCTGGGTTGGGGTCTGTGTGCCTGGGAGCAGGGCAGGGATCTCAGCGGTGATTCCTTGCTGTGTTTCCTCACAGTGTTCCTCCCTCGGGCCTGATGAACCTCAGATCACCCCCAGGCGTTTATTGAATCTGAGTTAGTGCCAGGGCTCCCTTTACAGCTCAAATTATGGGTTATTGCAGAGTGTGAGCACTAAATACCTGCTGCAGGAGGGATGCTGTTGTCCCTTGTCAATCGCCTGCTTCTCTTTCTAACTCCCTCCCTGGGGAAAGCCTTGGCATCCCATCCTTCTCCACTTCTCCTGACATCCCTGCTGGGTCCAGCCTTTGTCCCCAGAAGCCATTGGTCTTTCCCTGGACCCTTGGGAGCAGCTCTGGCCAAGGCTCTCCCTGAGGCTGCCAGCCCTGGCCAGCAGCTGAGCTGGATGTGTGCAGGCAGGCAGCCCTTTTCCTGGGCTGTGTGTCTGGGGGGCACCCCTCCCCTGGGGTCAGGCATTTCCTCGCTCTGTGAGCTCATGAAGTGTGATGAGGACATTCCTCATGCCCCAGGGCCCCTCTCTTCACGGGGAGCAGACTGCCTTGCCTGCTGCAGGGAGGGCCCCTCTTGCTGTGACACTCAGCCCGTGCTGGCTGCCATGCCCAGCTGTTCCTGGGGGAGAACTGGGGATACAGGGCAGCCTTTTGGACTCCTCCCCTTCACCTCCTAATCGCCAGGCAGGCTTGAGAAACAAGGAAGTGGTGGCAATGGAATGGGGACTGGGAGTGCTTTCCATCCTACTGCTTTCCTTGTGTAGGCACACAGTCAGGCCCTGAGTTTGCACCAGTGAGAACCTGCAGAGCATCTGCATCTCAAGGGCTGCAGCAGCTCCTCCACTTCATGGCTACCCTGGCCCAATTCCCATCCTAGCCCCTCTCACCAGGACTCTTGCCCTCTGGAGATGTTACATATAACCTCTGCTGCTGGTGGTAATCCCTTCTCTAACCCCATTCCCTCCTCCTCCCATTGCTCCCTCTCACAGTTCCTTTGTAATCATGTCATGGTTTGGGCTCTGTTGCTTCGATTGCTTCACATCCAATGGGTCAACCAAGATCAGGACTCATTTATGAGAGATGCTGCATGTGCAGAGATCATCCCTGCCCTGGGATCTTATGGAGAGCTCAACAAGCTGCAGTTTATCCAGGAATGGCAGGGAATAGAGACACAGACAGAGGAGGTAACTTGCCCCATGCTGCACAGAGGACTCTACATGAGGAGCAGTCCCAGCCCAGGTGCAACCACGGCTCCGCATAAGGCATGTGGAGTGCTAAAAACAAGACAAACTAAGCGCAGCTGGCATAAAATCCATGCAGTACATTGAACTGTAATGATTCTGACAATAAAGCAACCCAATAAATATTATGAAATGAAAACAGCCCTCCGGGAGCGTTTGCAATCGATTGCTGAGAGCTGGCATTTGTGCAGCAGATTACGTGCGAGACAGGTTTGCTCTGCCTTTTCTTCTTTCCCTTTTAAATGCAGAATGAAAAGAGCTCTCTGGAGTGCATGTTGGGGGGAGACCCCCTCCCTCCTGTGCTTGGGCGCTGTCAGAAAGGGAGAAAAAGGTGAGTGAGATAGGAGAACCCAGTGGGGTGGGAGTTTGGGGGTGCAATTCCTGTCCTTGCAAGCAGTGACAATTCTGTTGATGACCCTCTCATCCCAGCCTGCAGAATTAGGGTTCCCTTTCCTACCCTGAGACATTCACATTCCCATGGCTGATGCACGGCGTGGGTCTCCCTCCCCAGCGTGGGGTGAGGGGAGCTGGGTGGTGCGTGGGGCTGAGCAATGGGCTCTGGTGTGGGTTTGTCTGTGCTGGGAGGGACTTGTTGTGGGAGGAGGTTGTTTGCCATCGGTGCCTTGCAAAGACACAGCTCTGCCCTTCCTGCGTCCCTATCCCTTACCTGAGCATGGGTGACTATAAATGCCCCTTGGCTGGCCTGACACACAGACCAGTGCTCAGCTGGGCCCCATGGAGCTGGTGCTGAAGATGGGAGTGCTGGGGTCTTCAGGATCACTGCTTGGAACCTCACCCAGTTTCTCTGGTCTTTGCCTGCCATGGGCTGCTCATAGTGTGACTTTACCATCACAGCCTGGATTTTCCTTTCCCACATCCCTTGTCCTCTTGGTGCCCCATGAGATGCTCAGCTGAGCCAGCCCTGATCCAGCTTCAATCCATCTCCCTGGATGCATTATCTCATGCTGTGTGCCCACCATGGAGCACAGGGAGCTCCCTGCTCCTGCTTCCTGGCTGGTGTTGACCATGCACCTGGGCATCCTGGGTAGCTAAGCCAGGCTCTGACCACCCTCACACACGGCCTGGGCATGCACTCCCCTTGATTTTCCTGGCTCCTGCCTGCTCCCTCTTGAATCCTCTTCACTGGGCTAATTAATCCTGTTCCAAGTGATGGCCTTTTTACTGCTGCTAATTACAGGAACACCAGCCTGTGAGATAAGTGTGATCGGCTGGAAGCCTGTGGTTTGCAACCAGGTTGGTCAAACTCGCAGGATGTGAGAGGGGGTAAGGGAATTCCTCATAAATTCAAGACATGAACCAGGCAGGCAAGGTATCTCTTCTGGTGTGAGGAGTAGGATCCACTGGATGAAGTGAGGCAGAGCCAGGTTCCAAGGTAAATAAGAAATACTTCCAGCACTAAGTAGTGGATGCTCAGCAACCTGGTCATGGATGCCAAATGCTTACCTGGATGGCAGGAAAGGCTGGGCAATTATATAGAAAAGAGAAGTTTGTAGTTACATGGGGATTCTCTCTTGCTCAGGAAGTCCCTGAGCTGTGCGGCTGCTGCATCTTTAGCAAGCACTCAAACACTGGCAGAAGAGGGCCCCTGTCAGCAAACCTCGGTGCTGAGCTGGGTTCCTCCAGCACACAGACCCTCCTCAGCCAGTACCTCTTCCTCTCTGCTTTCCACTACCTCCATTTCATCAAAATCCTCTCTTCTGCAGACTCGAGGCAGGGCACCGACCACTGAGAAGCATTGCTCAGGCACTGCTGGCATGTTTGCCACGAATAGCTCTGTATCAAGAGAAATACATTTTAAAGCTGCTGCAACATAGCAAGAGCTGTCTTAGAGAGTGTGTTATCTCATCAAGCGCACCCAGAGTGAGCTCAGCTCTTTCACCAGCCTCATTTTTCTGAGCAGCATCTGATTGCGATTTACCAAGTGACACCTCCAGAGCTATGGGTTCTTTATTTTTTTATTTATTATTAAGTTGTTTGATTTGTTGGTGGGGTTTTTTTGTTGTCGTTGTTTTTCATTTTAGAGAGCTCTTCTGTGAACAGCTTAGACAGGAACAAGAAAAAGAAAAAAAAAAAGAAAGAACAATTATCCCTCATTGGGGAGTGAGGATAAGTAGCTCCACCTATTGCGGGCATTTCACAGACTGATGGCATGACCAGCTGCTGGGTGCACGACAAGAATGGGCCCAACTCTGCTCTCAAATACTTACCAGAATAAATTTGAAGTATCTGTGCTAGAGTCAGTAGTTATTACACTGGATTTTTATCAGTGAGAGTGATAGCAATTGAAGGTTTTTTCAAGGCATTTATAAATAAAAGCGTTCCTGCTGGCTAAATAGATACACTTCTTTGCTAACTGGGAGTAATCATATGCATTTTGATATCAGCATCTGCTAAATAAGTCCAGGGCTGTGTATTAATGAGGGTGCTGCAAGAACTTCGGAGTACAGGCTCAGAATTCAAAACAACAGGGATGGATGCGAGAGAGTGCCTGGAATCAGCCAGATGAAATTTAGTACAGAGAGCACAGGGTACCACATTTGGGAGGGATAAATGAATGCATGAATGCATAGACAGGAGAGCCTGGAGAGGCAGCAGGATGGCAGGCGAGGATCAGGGGGTTCAGATGGATGACTAACTTAGCATGAGTCAATAGTGTGATGGTTTAGCAAAAAGGGCAGCTCACCTCCTGGGATGCATTAATGCTGGATGTTGGATGTAAGCCACTGAAATCTGCAATTCTGCTTTGTCTGAGCTGTGTCCAGGTCTGGACACTGCAGCTGGGGGCACCTGCAGATGAACTGGAGAAGAACAGCAGCGTGTTTGAATGGAGAGATGCTAAAGCGGGCCAGAAATCAATGTTTCCTTCCTGTGAAAACATCTGTTTTTCAGGGAAAGAAAAAGAAGGGCACTGGCTTAGCCCATTCCTGAAAATGAACCTCAGACTCCTCTGAGTTTGACCCTATGGGATAACAGTGCTCACTTTTTTGCTATTTCTGTCCCTCAGACCCTTCTCCCAGGAAATTTGGCCCTGCCCCACAGAGATCCCATCCTTTGACACACCAGCTTTCTTTTGGCGTGCATTATGGTGCAGAGCAAACCATTCTCACTTCCTGTTTTGCAGGTTATCCCGATTCCCACTCACATCCCTTGGGTTTGATGAGAAATGGGCTCCTTGACTGACTTCTGGGTAGGGAGTCTGGCTTCAGCATTCATGATCCAGTCTTTCCCTCTGTGTTATTCCCTTAAAAGTTAAAAAGGGGCTTCTGGGACAAAAACATGCCCCATCACCGTGACATGCACTGTAAGTCTGAGCAATGTTTGGGAAAATGGTAACCCAGAGAGCCAGCACCCCCTCTCACCTACTGCTCGTGACACTTGTGCTCAGGATCCCAAGGACAAACAGCAATAAACCAGAAAACAGCTATTTATACGTGGAAGTGGAACTGCTCTGGGGCTGGCCCTTTCTGACTGGAAAATAACTGGCTCCTTGGCTCCAAGACAGCCTGCAAAGTCGCTGGGAGGCTGCAGGAACAGTTCATTATCCACTGCTCGATGAAAGCAGGAGGCAGAGTTTTCCACGCCGGCTCCTTCCTCTTTGCAATGCGCTGTGCATAGCGGCTTCTGGGTGACATTAGCGTTCAGGCGGGCGTGTGTACACCGGAGGAATGCAGGAATGCCGAGCGTATTCCAGAGCGGCGGCGCAGCCTGTGGATTAAGCTCTTCTTTCAGCGATTTTAGGGCAAACCTGCAGGAGGTCTCTTGAAATCAGAGGGATAGATTATCTTGATAATAAAAGCAATCAGAATCCGTCCTGCCCAGGATATTTAAATGAGGCCGCTGACTGCAGGAGTGTCAGGGATGTGCCTAGGAATGGCGCGGGCAGTGTTTTCCACGGGGTTTGTGGTAGTGCCTGCGGATCTGGCGGGGCAGAGGGAAGGAGGATGGGAAGGATGCCCTGTGCCTTCCACCACCCTGACCCCACAGTACCACTGTGTGGGACGGGCAGGGGAATGGGGCAGCAGGGCAGTGTGAGACTGAATGCCCACACTGAGAGAAGAACAGCCTGGAGAGAGATTTGTCTCTACCAGCAGTGGCTGAAATGAATTGGATCAACCATCTCCCCAAAGGACTTAATTCCTCCTTCCCTTAATCTTGCCCGTCTCCCCACTCCTGCCTGGAGGGCACCCATGCATGCTGCTCTTCTCCAGGGTCCCAGCACCCCACGTACAGACCCATGCCCCATACTGGCCTTGGCAAGGACAGATCCTTCTTATGCCTCCTCCCCCTCCTTGCCCATGTCCGTGCATGGCTAACCCAGCCCTCCTGGGCGTACATCTGGCTGGCAGAGAAACCTGCCCTCCTCCAGATGTGTATGTCACCTGTGGCAGCTGCAAGGTCCCTTTCAGACAATTTGAGGGGCTGTCAGGGCACACCATCAGGTAAGTCCGTGTCCTGGGAGCCCTCTCCTAACACTGCCTGGCAGCCAGGGTATTGTCCAGCTACACGGGGTCAGCCTGTGTGACACCAGCCAGCTTGGTGTTGGATGCTGAGTGATTCACTGGGCTCTCCACCAGCTCAGTGACACCCCCTCGGTCTCCAGCTGTGCAGGATGCCAGGCTGTGGTTGTGTTATTTATCTGCCTCTCCCAAAGTGTTTTGGGCTTAGCTGGATTCTACCAGGATAAGTCACCCGGCTGGGCTGGGGAGAGGCGCCTGAGGTGAGGGTGCAGAGCCCTGACTTGCCAATAGTCCCCTGTCCCATCCCACCAGACCCAGATGGGCGGGCTGTCAGGGCCAGGGGCTCGCTCTCAGGAATGTGGTGGGAGCTGATACAAACCAGCTCTGGCACAAGCCGGAGCACTCAGATGTCCGCTGCTTAACAGGGCTCGTGAGCTGCGTCTGAAGTACTGTGCTCAGATGAGACATGTCCTCTTCAGAGGGCTGCACTTCCCCGTCGGCTTCGCCTTTTGATTCCTCCTGGCCTTTTTTCCGTGTGTTTTTTTTAATAGGGTTTTAGAAATGAGGCCAGCGCTTGAATATAAAATGCCACTTATTTTTAAGGAATAGCAGACAGGTCACCCCGTTCAGTATTTGAACAGTGATGCCTCTGATTCACCCCATCCTGTCTGCAAGGAAGGGCTATGGGGGGTAAAGTCTGCCCCATGTGTTGTTGTACGGATGCAAAGGCACAACTGCTACACACACACACACACTGAAGCATGAACAGACACCTGACAAAATCCTTTCACACTACATCCCACACCAACTGTGCATGCAAAGCTGTCACCCACATTCCCTGTCGTACAGCCTTACTGCCTAAATGCATTGCCAGAGCATCTCTTTGCACCCAAACACACATCTCCAGCCTACAGAGCCTGTTGCTTGAATGTTTTGCTCCACTTATCACACACAGACACACATCACCTCTCTCGTGCATTTCTTCAAACGTGCGGAGGAGCACACAGAGCCACAGCCTCCCACACGCCGTCACCTCAGCACGGTGATCCACCCCAGTGCTGCTCTGCACCCCTCACAACCCCCCAGCTGAGCACAGCCTGTGCAGCCAGTGTCATCCCACCCCACATCTCCCACCTACACACCCCCTGACCCGTGGACTCATTTGCTCTCCAGCATCCCTGCTGACCACATGGCTGCTGTGAGAGATCACTGCTCAGTCCCTTATTAGCAAGAAAAACAAAACTATTCAGGAGCAGCAGTGGCCAGAGGTCCCTCCTGGGCAAACAGAAGGGCTGAGCAAGCCCTGGATACTGCGTGCAGACCGATCTTGTGGCCCCGGAGGTGTCACTTCCATAGCTGAAATAAGAATTGCCACAGATCCATGTGGCATTTTGAGTCATAGGCTGTGTGCACAAGGGTGTCAAAGGCCTGGCTGAGAGCAAAGTGCAAGGCAGAGATAAGCCCCTGTTTATTACCAGTGGAGAGATGTCAGACCTTGCTTTTCTCCTCTGAAAAACAAACCTGGTGACTGCACACAGCTCGGGCTGCTCGGAGAGGGTGGGCTCCAAGGGGCAGGCTCTGATCCTGAGCATCCATGGCTAGGCTTGGCATCTCTGGGATAGAATTTCCTCCAAAACACACCCGAAGCACATTTCCCCATCCCCTCTGTTCCAACAGGCTCTCTGGAGGTACAACAGGTCTCTGCTGCCAGTTGCCAGCCCCGGTAGCCCCCGAGGGTTGCTGATGTCTCTGTCTCCTGCACCTTTCAGCACCTCTGTCTCCCTGCAGCTGCCCATCCCTTGTGCTCCCAGCCACGGGCGCCGAAGCGGGGACAGCCGAGCGTGAGACGCTACGGGAAGGGAGCCCTGCAACCGGGTGAGGCGTAAGTGAGGCTTTTGAGTGATCTGATTATTGCTGTTTCCTCTTGTCCCATTTTTCCGACAGCCAAGGGACCCCTGACCTCGGCACTGTGCTGTGTATCAGCTGCTGCCTTTGATTTCCTGTACCAGGGATGCAGTCGGCTCCACACCCAGGTTTGCTGGCAGATGGATTTCTGGGAGCGAGTGTGCCTGAGGTTTGATCTCCTCTGCTTTGTGCCTCTGCAGAAAGAAAAACTGAGCCGTGCTGTGAGAAATTCCTCAAAGGGAAGGAGGGGAAGCATTACCCGGCAGGGCAAGTCACACGGCTCGGGAACCGGCTTCCTCCTGTCACTGCACCGTGCCCAGGGGCCTCGAGCAAAGACAGGGACCGCTTGTCTTTCCCATAGATGGGTCTAAAGGGATGGAAATTAGCAGGAGACTGAGGTTAGGACAAGGCACTGAAACTGGAGCTCCTGCCCAAACCTGGGGATGCTCCTCTTGCCCCTGGGGCGACTGGGCAGGATGTGTGTGGTGTAACCTGCCCGCTAACAGCAGAGGCACGGGCATGATGTGAGGCCAAAATCATCTCCCTGGGAGTGGGGAGGATGCGGGATCTGCTGTGGGTGCCATGTACAAGCCCTGAGTTTCAGGACATGGTGTCAGCAGCCTGCAGCTGGGATTGGGATGGGAAAGTGCATCGAGGCAGGAGGAGGAAGCAATGCAGCACTGAGCCCCCCAGCCTGGCAGTGACAGGCAATGCCCCTTCATCCCCTCTTTCCTGGGGGGAGCTTTGTGCTGTACTTCAGCTGCTCAGCCCCCAGCTCTTTGTTAGCTCAGATGTCTGGTGCAGCTGCAGAGAGCTCCCTGAGCACACCCTGGCATCACGGTGTGCTGCGTGCTGCTCGCTTGCAGGCACAAAATGCCATTTTCCATGGTTTCATGTGCCTACAAGACAGGTGTTCTCCAGCCACTGGGAGAGATTTACAACAGCTTATCTCCGCTGCTAGGTGGGCGAGACAGCTCTGATGCAGTTTGGGCATTGTTTCTCCCACCGTCATCAGAGAAGTCGGAGTCAGGATGCCTGTGCTTCCAGCTGGGATATGCCAGCACTGATGAGAGAGGGGGCTGGGCCTGGAGAACTGGAAAATGGTGTCTCCAAAGTCCATCAGCACCAGGAGGGAAGCTGCTGAGACCTCATGTGAGCGGCCTTCAGCCTGAATACACGCAGCTGCAGTTTAGCTGGCCTGATCCTTGATCCCAGGGCCCATCTCCTGCCTGGAAGGACAAAGCTCCTTGGCACAACAACTCACGTGGCTGCAGCCACTGCTGGGATGATGCAGAGCAGTTGGAGGGCGGCAGATGCAATAGCCTTGGAGGGTTTAGGCAGGTGGAGACAGGCAGGAGGGAGGGAGAGGGTAGGGGAGGAGAGCAGGCACACCGGAGAGGGGAGAGAATGTCAGGGGAGCACCGATATATGGAAAAGACAATTAGGACACAAAAAAAGAGGGAAGCGAGACCTAAAAGGTAACTGACTAGAAAATTAAAATTATTCAGCTACAGAAAATAGATCTAATGGGCCTCAACATGATGCAGACTCCAGCAGATCGCACGAAAAACACGTGAGGGGGAGTTTCCTTAAAGGGGCTGGGGACCAAGAGGAGCCTCAAGTCCTCTGGGGTCTCTAGAAACCACCTTCCTGCCCGCTCACAGGAGCAAGCCCCTTCCAGGCTCCTTTCAGTCTCCTGTCTATGCCTTGGTTTCCTGCTGCACACTCAGGTCCCTGGCTGCCAAACTAGCCTCGCCAGGGTGGACCAGGCACATTTGTCCCCATGTCACAGCCAGTGGCTGCAGCACAGGGTGGCAAGGTTGTGCAGGTGCAGGAGGCCACATGGGTCCTTTGCCTGCAGGGCAAAATGCCTCCCCTGTGGCTTGGGGGATTACTTACTCCACCCTACCACCTGGATTTTTTTTGGATGGTTCCTCCAGCTTGCTGAAATTGTTTTAAATTCTAAAATCCTGCCCTCCACACTGCTTGATATCTCTCCCAGTTTGCTGATGCCTGTGGATGGAAGGTGTACCCTCTGCTTTCCATCACCTGAGCCACCACTTACAGCATCAGCTGACCTGGGGCAGCCCATGCCCACCCCGTTCACCAGGCTCAGCAGGAGCCTGATGGAAAAGATCACTGGGTGTCCCTGCTAAGAGTGAGAGGTGATGGGGACAGGGGCTGTGGATACCAGGAGGGCACAGATTGTAACCCTGGCGCAGTGCTGGTGCTGCCAAGAGCTGGGTCCCAGCTTTGCTGGGGCCGAGCCAGGCTGTGCACGTTGCTGGAAGGGTAAAAGCTCGTGCAGAGGGGGAATGCAAAGGTGCACACCTGACCTGGAGGAGCTGGGTCAGCCTCTGGATGAGGAGACCCACTCTGGAGAGGAGCCAGGAGGATCCTCTGTGGAGGGCCCAGCCCAGCTGCAAGGTAAGGGAAGCCCAAACCATGTCCAGTGAATTGTAAAGGGATGAGAGACAGTCCCAGAGGGAGAGCAAATGGCCTGGCCATCCCAGCTCCATCCCTCCTGGCATCTCTGCTAAAAGGGGGAGGTGGGAAGATGGTTTGTGTTCGCCAGCAGGCACCACCAGCACCAAAAGCCCCAGTGCCTTTGACAACAGCCGCTGTAAGGGTGGATATGGGAACAGCTTCTCCTCCTGTTAGGGCGAACACCACAGGGCGCTACAAAGGGACACCTCACTCCCCCTACCTCCCCAGCATTTCTTGCCTAACACCTTGTTCTTTCTCTCTTCTCGTCCAGTCTGGGCTCCCAGCTGCTTTTCTCCTGAAGACACGCTGAGAAAACATTGCATATTATACAATGAGAAACGGTAAACACACCGTTCTTGCTAGTTTTCCTCTTGTTTTTATTCTGTGAGCATCAGCTAAAGCCACAGGGATAGGGTATTTAATTAGAGTATTGTCTTTCACCTGCCTTTAGTCTCTGCAGGGTCCTTTCAGGGGGATCCCATTCCAGTGTGGTTCAGAAATTACTTTACTGGGGAAGTGACAGGGGCACATCCCTACAGTGTCTTGACTTTGCCTAGCACAGCTTGTGCCTTGGAGCTCTCATTCATCTGGGTGTGGGATGCCAGGCGGAGGACAGGGAAGTCCCAAACACATTACAGGCCTGTTTCCGGGCAGGAATTAGATCCTGGGATAGATCCTGACAGGGACCATCAGATCCTAGTGAATTCTCTCTCAGAGACAATACTGGCACAGAACTCCATTCCTCTTTAATATCATGTCCCTGTAAAAAAGTGCCTATGATTTGCACTCAGTGCATTGCAGCATATCCCCCTGGAGGGTTCTCAGGCTCTTTATGCATTCTGATTAACAATGATCTCCTTTACCATCACAGTAATTTATTTATTCAGCACCAAGGGGCAGGCACGCTGCCTCGCAGACAAAAATACCCCACGTCCTTTCAGTGGGACTGGTGGAAGTACAAAGGAAGATGGAAGTCTTGCTTTGAAACTAAACTCATGGCCCAAAGTTTGAGCAAAGAGACCAGCTGGTGCTGAGGCTGCAGCCAAGGGGATGGTGCCAGACTCTTTTCCGTGGTGCCCAGTGACAGGACAAGGAGCAGTGTCCATAAACTAAAACACAAGAAGCTCCACCTCAACATGAGGACGGACTTCTTTATGTTGAGGGTGGCAGAGCACTGGAACAGCTGCCCAGGGAGGTCCTGGAGTCTCCCTCTCTGGAGACATCCAAACCCCACCTGGACATGTTCCTGGGTCACCTGCTCCAGGTGACCCTGCCTTGGCAGGGGGGTTGGACTGGGTGATCTCCAGGGGTCCCTTCCAACCCTGACAATTCTGTGATTCTGTGAATTATGACAAGGATAATCCCACCAGGGATATTCTCAGGCTCTTTCCTGAAGGCTGATGGGACCATGGCTGTGAGACCCAGCTTCCTTCCCAGGTGTGCAGCCAGTCATGCTCAGGCACAGTCCGACTTTTGGATGGGTGAGTCGTGGCCTAAAAATTATTTCAGGCTAATTCTACCACAGGCTTGTTCAAGGCATCATTTATGAACTCACATCCTGCAACATTCTTTCCCTTCCCATGTACAGAAACAAGCAGCTGTGCCTGGGAGGAGTGGTGGGCACACACACACCCCGAGGATCCAAGTGTCCTGATGTGGGGGCAAGTCCTGCCAAAAAGCAAACTTTCGTGGCAAACCACTTCCTGAAACTTTTACCCCCGTGTGGCTCTTCTTTGGGAGAGGAAGAAAAATCCTGCAAGAGCAACCACCAGGCTGCAGAGCAGGTGGTGCCCTCAGCCTTTTAACCCCACCATGCCCACGGCAGGGGTGATACTGGCCAGCTCCAGGTTAAACATGGCTGCAGAGCAGTGGCTCGAGTCCTCCAGGCTGTTTGGAAGCAGAGAGGTGGGAGGAGGGTGCCCGATAAGCTGAGAGGTACAGGGTGCCTGGTAAGATATATTGTGTTGTGTTTTCAATTTGCACATTGACACAAGACAAACAGATGAGATTTCAGTACAGCAAGCTCAATTAATCACAGCTTTGACAGCTGTGAAGCTGGACATTATTAATCCCTTTTGCAGACAGGCCAAAGGGGTAATAATTACACTTTTCCCAAAAATAATAAGGAAGGATGTTCCTCATGCTGCCCCCCCTGCCCTTTCCCTGAAAGAACATTTCCTGATCACAGTACTTAATGCTACACTAATTGCAAAAATACTTCAGCTCTCCCATTGCCTGCAAAATAGGAAACAAAACGTGAAAGTGGAAAATCCTGAGAATATCCTTCTTGGGGCTCTAAGGTTGATAGGAATGGGGGCACTCAGAGCCAGGGCTCTGTGAGGTGAGAGCTGGGACATGTCCCTGTGCTCGTGGAGCCACAAGTGTGTGCTGCAGTATGGGACACCCTGGATCCATTCCCAGCTGGGAGGCTGCAGGTTTGTGAAGCACAGCAAGGAGCTGTGGGAAGGATCCAGCACTCTGTGTGAGCACAGGGGGTTGGAAATATTGGCTGTCCGCTTGACCACAACACCTCTACAACCTGGGGATGCTGGAGGCTGAACTTTCAGCCCAGTCCTAATGGGATGCTCCAGCCTCTGCTGGGGCAGGATGGCTCCAACCATCAGCGCATGACTTACCTTTCCCCCTCATTATTCCCGCTGCAGGGAAGGCAGGTGCAGCCAAGGCAACTGCAACCACCAGGAATGGGGAGGAGGAACTCCTCCAAGGGCAGAGGAAGGGGCATATCCTAGCTTCTAGCCCGAACCCAGCTTTTTAGGGCTGTGCTGCAAGAGTCATCTTGCCTGAACCCAGCTTTCTGTGGCTGTGCTGCAAAAAGCCATCCTGCCTGACCCTGCCTTCACCACTGGAGAAGTCAGACAGGCAGAGCAGCCCACTGCTCTCGTGCACTGCACCTTGCAGACACCACCCCAATTCATCCGCCTCCAGACAATGTCATCTTCGAAGCGGGAGACATTTAAACAGTGAAATGCCAAAGGAGCAGCATGGTATTTAAAGGCAAAGAAGCAATTATGAAAGTTCTCGGGAGAGCAAGCACACAAATGAGGGAGGATCGGAGAGAGGTTGTTTATCCCACTCCTAAATGTGCAGCAGTGGCATGTGTTCACCGGGAAGGGGATGTGCAAGCACAAGGCTGAGTGGAGCATCTCCGGAGGGGACGGGTTTGTTTGACAGTTCTCCATTACAGCATCTGAAAATCCTGACGTTGCCTGCGGCCACAGGAAGGTGACAAGCTGCAGTTCCCGCAGTCTTGTGCCTGACTGAAGCCTCATTACAAGCATTAGTGGCAGAGGGAGGGAGCATCAAGGGCTTGGTTTGTTTCTGTACTCAGCAGGCGGGAGATGCAGCCAAGAAGGGAAATAGCCAGGCATAGTTACTAGTGGTAGGGCAGATTCTGGGATGGGCCTCAGACCTGGTCCTAAGTCCTCTGCCTGCTGCTCCCTGCTTTCCCCAGTTCTCTTCTCAACATATTTTGCATCCTCACCCTTCTCTTCATGATCCATAAAAGTCAATAGCCCCGGGAGTATTGGGGGGTGGGAGTTTGCTTTGGCATAGGGATGGTGGCATCTATGTGGTGATGCTGATGTTTGAGCTGCTGGGTGGTGCAGCAATGGATGAGGAAATAGACGTGGGAATAACACTGTCAGTACAAGCCCTGGTTCACCCACACCTCCTGACACCCCAAGAACTGCTCGTTTGCTTTTCTGATGGGGCTGGTCAATCCCCCACAGGGGAATTGCCAGCATGGATATGGGACTGCAGGTGTGGACAGCCTGCCTGTGGCTGTGCAGCTCTCCAGGGAAGGAGAGCCCAGCTTCTTCCCCCATTTCTGTGTCGGGCACACTAGAAAGCTTTCTCCCAACATCCAGCCCAAATCTTTGTTCTTCTGCATCTGTCAAGTGCCTTTGGTGCTAGGTAATGCTAAATAATGCTAATTTTATTCCAGCTGCCTTGCCTGTGCTTAAAAACACTGTTGGAGAGATAGAAAAATCAACATCAGCTGGAAGTGCCATCTTTGAGAGAGAAATGCTAGAGAAGCAGTGGGAGGCAGGATTGAAAATCTGTGGGGGGTTAGAGGCTGAGAAGGAGACGATGAAGGTGTCTGGGGGCTCAAACCCTCTGCAGCACCCAGGCCTCAGCATCCCCCGCTGAAGCAGAAAATCTCCTTCTTCTCCATCCTGGTAAATTTCCCTGCAGTTGAAGGTTGTGGTTTATCAGCTGACAAAATCCAGCCTTAGGGCACCTCGAGTGGCCACATGGTGTGGACAGGTGCCCGAGTATAAGCTGCACCTCTTTGTTCTGAGATGTGAAGTACTTCCACGGGTTCCCTTTGCACCTCCAGCTCCTTGCGAAGGGCAGAACATCAACCCTGGCCATGCTCTGGCTTCACAGCTGGTTAAATACACTGCTACTTCCATCAAAATAAATAAAATGTCCAAGGGTCTGTTGTTGCCTGTGGAGGGACGCTTTTGCCACGTTGCTGTGGTGGTGAGAGCAGCCTTGGAGGGCTGACTGGGCAAAACGCTGAGTTTGCAGGGAGGAAAGCAGGGAGAGTCCCCAGGCAGCTGAGGGGACACGGGGGCAGCTTCTCCTGCTGCAGTGAGGTGGGACAGAGCAGATGTCCACGGGGTTGTCTGGGACAAGGTGTGGAAAAATGCTGAGCCTCCCCTCCCCATCCACTCCAAGGCTTTGCTTTCGGCCCCTGATCCCAAGCAGCAAGGCAGGGTTTTCTTCCCTTTCCCAGACACCTCTGGATGCTCACAGGGAATTTCCACATTGGCTTTAGGTCAGCCCAAGGCGTTATTTTATTTGACCCTAATTTTTTTTTAAGAGCTACACTAAATGGAGGGAAAGGTAAAAGCATTTCCCCTCTGCCCTGCCCTCCCTGCTGGAAGGTTAACACATTGGCCATTTCCTGCCTGTGCAGATGGGATACGCCTGGAGTTTGTCAACTCAAATTCAAATTAACTCTCAATTCAGTGGCTTCGTGTGAGGCCCCGGGGGCAGGTGGGGTGAGCAGCAGCTACAGATGTGGACAGGCAGGGGACAAGAAAGGGGCAGAGGGGAGCTGCCAGCTGGCCCTGGGGAGCTTGTGTGTAAACCTTGGGGTTTTCAGGAAAACAAAGGGTAAAGAAGGGAAAGATAGCAAAAAAAAAAGAGAGGAGAGGGAGAGGGAGAGGG